>PVJL010016640.1:0-20412 GCA_004026885.1 Lyroderma lyra
TCTCTCTCTCCATTTACCAACCCAGAAAGGATCTCACAGCTGCCTCCAAGGGGCAGGAGTAGTATCATCAACCAAATCAAGGAGACCAGATTGTTACATGAGAAAGGGGGAGGGAGACACACATTTTGGGCCATTCACAGCAATAGCTCCTACAGTTCATCACACACCTATGAAGACCCAGACAACATTGCTCTGTTCCAGTTTCTCTGGCATAAAACAACCATTTATCAGGCTCACAGATTCCGTGGGTCAGGAATTTGGACAGGGCACGGCAGGGACGGCTTGTCTCTGCTCCACAGTGTCTGGGGCTTGAGATGAAAGACTGTGCCAGGGGCTGGACTCATCTGAAGGTTCATTCACCCATGTGTCTGGCACTTGATACCGGCTATCAGCGTGGGGGCTCAGTTTCTTTCTATATGGCCTCACCACGTGGCCTCTCTGAGTGAGATGGTTTAGGCTTTCTCACAGCAAGCTGGCTGGATCCCAAAGTTGAACAGAGAGAGAAAGAGAGAAAGACAGAGAGAGAGAGAGAGAGAGAGAGAGACAGAGACAGAGACAGAGACAGAGAGAGACAGAGACAGACAGAGAGACAGAGACAGAGAGAGAAGCAGACCCAGGTGGGAACCGCGTTGCCTCTTCTAACCCAGCTTCAAAAGCTCTGCTGCATTCAATCTGTTGGAGACTCAGAAGCCTGACCAGGTTCAAGGAGAAGGGAAATAGGCTCCACCTCTTGATGAACGGCAAGATTCTGGAAGGGAATGTAGAGCCAGAACTATGGCTGCAACACTTTTGGAAGCTACAGACTGCCCTACATTTTTTTCTCTATGAATTCTCTTTATGTATGCTTGTTCCCTGTTTTATTCCCTAAATACAGTAGATGCTCAGTTAACCGGCACCCATGGGGATTGGTAGATGCCGAATAAATGTACCTGGCACTCTCAGGCAACCAGCAAAACATTCAAGCAACGGGCTTGAGAGTGCTTTGTGCTTGAGTTTCAGTTAATTTAGAGTCTACTGTCCTCCCTAAATTACTGTGAACTCTCTCAGATAGTCATCTTTGTACTTTGATGCAGTGCCTTAAGCAAGACCTTATACACACTAGATCTTCACATATGTTGGTTGACTAAATATCTCTGACATAATGTCATCACAATTTTTCCACCAATTAACTGTGTGACTGTGAGAAAAACTACATAACATCTCCGAAACACAGTTTACAAACCAAGGGAGTTTAAAGTTGTGGTTTCTAAACATTCTGGTTTAGCAGCATATTACAAACCATTTTCTTCAAATTACAGCTGAATGAAAATCCCAATATGTAAAAGAGGTTTTTAAAAAAATGTGGGGAAAAGGAACCCCTTGTACACTGTTGGTGGGAATGTAAATTGGTACAACCGCTATAGTAAACAGTATGGGGGTTCCTCAAAAAATTGTAAGTAGAACTACCATATGACCCAGCAATCCCACTTCTGGGCATATATGAAAAAGAAAGAAAGACAGAGGGTGGGGGGAGAAAGGGACGGAGGGAGGAAGGAAAGAGGGAAAGAAAGGAAGAAAGAAAACAGGATCTTGAAGAGATTTTTGCATCTCCCTAGTTCACCGCAGCATTAATCACAGCAGCCAAGGGGTGGAAACAACTTAGTGTCTGTCAGCAGACAGGCTGAATAAAGAAGATGACGCACACAAGTATATACAATGGAGTATTATTCAGCCGTGAGAAAGATGGACATCCTGTCATTTGCAACAACATGGATGAATCTTGAAGGCATTGTTCTAAGTAAAACACGTCAGACAGAGAACGATAAATACCGCATGATATCATTTATATGTGTGATCTATAAAAGCTGAGCTCATAAACACAGAGATTAAAATGATGGTGACCAGGGTCTGGGGATGGGGTAGGGGAATTGGAAAGATGGTACAAACGTCAAGCTTTAACGTAAATATGTTTGGGGGATCTAAGTTACAGCACGGTGATTATAGTTAATAATACTGTATTATTTACTTGAAGTTGCCAAGACAGTAGATCTTCAATGTTCTCACCACAAAAAGAAATGGTGATTATGTGACATGATAGAGGTGTTAGCTCACTCTACAGTGGTAATCATTTTGCAGTATGTATGTAAGTGGATCAAATCACCTTAAACTTACACAATGTTATACATCAATTATATTTCAATAAAACTGGGGGGGGGGGAAACAAATTCTCCTTTTGAAGCAGATGTAAGAGGACTGGAGAGCTACTCACTTCCCTCCTCTCCCCCCGCCTTGCTGCCATGGCTGACCCCTGAGACAGTGTCACGGAGCTGGTGGCCATTTGCTATTTTTAATCTTCCAGAATCTCTTCTGATAACAGAATCTGTCTTTGGGGAACCTTCCATCTCTCTCTCTCTCTCTCTTTCTCTCTCTCTCTCTCCTCCCCACTCCGGTCCATTTTGTTCACACAGGGCTGACCCCAGCCCCCAGGTCTAGAGGTGGGAATGTGACCCAGACCTGGCCAAGCAGAGTCACCATGGTTGGTTGGGGCACATGACCCATACAGGATCAATGAGATGAAAGTCTAAGACCTCATACTGAAAATACTGGTATAAAGCATGTGGGTCTTGGTTCCGGGGTTGTTCCGCGGTAGAACAGAAGCCTGGAGCTGGCCCTCTTTGCTGCTTTATGGGGACAGTCTGACTGAGAATTCAGCTCTAGAACAGAAGGAAGATGGCCAGAGAGACAAGGGTGAGGGGAGAAGAGAGGGGTGACTTCATAACTATTATCTGAGCATCTGCATCCAGGGGTGCCTGATGCTAATATTAACCCTGAATTTTTCCAGATGGTTTGAATTCTATTTATGCCATTTTCAAATAAAAGAATTACGGCAAATGCATAGAACTGCAAGGAAACACACTCTATCAGATGATCAGTACGGCCCCTTGTACTACCATGAACCTCTGGAGCTGTAGATTTTTCCACTTCTCATCTTTTGTTGCTATACACGGTGGCATAGGAAATGCATTGTCTTCTCTGAAATGACAGAATGCCTGGTGACCAACAAGACACCATGAAAGTGCCTATGGATGCACCCAAGGCTGACTTATGATCCCACTTGACATTTGTTCTAAGGCAACCTGGACTCTGTTTCTAGAAATGAGCTTAGTAGATATGGCAACTTTTAATCATACACAAATTCTATATTAAAAAACCATATGTCTACTGTGGGATGGACCACGTTAATGCTCCTTCAAAATTTTGTTGATGGTTGAGTGGGGAGCAGGGCATGTAGTTGAATGTCCATTTGGGCAGAAGAAAAGGAAAAGAGTGACCAACCAAATCTGGTTGACTAGGTGTGCCCTTAGCAAAGCCTGGTTCTCTCGTCCACACACACTCCTAGACATGTTTTTGAAAGCAAACGCTGATGGTTTTGGGCACTTCTATTAGGACTCTTGGAATGTCTCTTTGAATTTTTTGCACTGAACAAGGGCCACTTGGTCTATATCAAAAACATGGAAACACACCAAAACCAGGGAGGAATCTTGATCCCAGTCAGTGGTGACCACTGTAGGATGTCTTTGACAAATAATGTTATTGCAGTATCTCAGGGCCCAGAGGAATCTTGGTGTTGAGTCACTCAGCTCATCAAGTTGGATCTTTGCCTCTGCATGATGCCATCGCTACTCATTTTCCTGTACTTATTCCAAAGAGATTTCACAATAGAGAAAGACTTACACGAAAGAAGATGATTTCTTAAATCGTTTTTAAATAAGAACCCCTGCTCTTTTTCCAAGCTTTTGTTAAGTTACCTTTGTGCTTCTTCTATTTGCAAATGATATCATTGAAACATTTGTGCTTTAAACGGAGTCCCTCTCACTTGCAGGAATTCCTCTCTTTTCTCCTGCTGCTTCATCCTGCCTGGAGTCAGACTCTGTTATGTCACAGTCATTTTCAGGAATGCAGATGCAGGATTATGATTTTCCCCCACAGAACAAGATCATTGGCAGGGCATTTATACATAGAAATGCACACCTCAACGTGAACACGAGGAGGTGATGACAAAGCAAGAGAGGCTTCCAGAGGCTCAGCTTCGAGAGCCGGAGGTACAGGCCTCTCTCACTCATGAAGGGGCCCAGCACATGGTAGGTATGCAGTAAGTGCCAAATGAATGAATGAGTGAATGACCTAAAGGATGGCATACGACATGCAATTCCCTTCCATTTAGCGAATTCACATACAAGTCCTGGCTCCTTCAGGTGCTCCAGGGGCTGCTCAACCTCCTCATGACGTGCAGAGCTGGTGTTGTAGTTCATGAAAGAAACGTTGTGCTCAGAACACTGCCAAATGGTTTCAGAACACATTTCATTGTGGTGTTTCTGACGGAGCAGCCGTGGCTTCATTTATCAGAATATTGGAGCAGTTTAGACTAACGAGAGCAGTTGGGTTCCTAGAACAAAAGGTGGTGAAGAGATGGAAGTGTGAAAAATGTGGAAAGAGTCTAAGTGACACATATTAAATTTCAGAACTGGAATTTTATTTTTACATTATTCTTCTGGTTGGATTTTACATTATAAGTAATATTTCTATTTAATTCCAACTCTAAAGACGTAGATGGGTGTTTTGTGTTTTGTCTTGGAAATTTTATTTGATAAAATCTGATGATTCTCCTATTAAGATGACTTAATGGTGTTGTTGGCATAAAAAAATCTGTTTGTGGGAGGTAAGGGAACACCTCTCCCTCTATGTTTGAACCTGTTGCCCTTTCCTGGTAGGACCCAATACAGCAATCCATGTCAGACTCTGAAAAGCCATGTGGGGCCAGGACAGTTTCTATTAACATAAGTTAAACTTTGGGAAGGTGGTGAGAACTAAGAGGAGACTCAGAACCGGGAGGACAAGCCTAGCTCTCAGAATCTTACGAAAGAACATGAGATCCTGCCGGTATCCTGGGAGCAAGTAATTCAAACTCAATTTAAACAAACACATTTTTATTTTTTTATTTTACTTTATTTTCTTGTTTGTTTATTTTTTATGTGGGTAGCTCACTGGCTGGGAATCAAACCCAGGCCGCAGTGTTGACAGTGCTGAAGCCTTAAGCCACTACATCACCAGGGAACTCCCGAGTTGGCTTTTTGTTTTTTGTTTTTTGTTTTTTGTTCAAATTTTTAAAAGTTACAATGATTTATACAAGTTAAGCCTCCCTCCACAACACACAATCACATTACAGTTCAACCTTCTCCCATTTTAAAAAACAAAACCCATCCCTTAACAACCATTCTCAACTCCCAGTCCAACTCCCTTGCAGGGTCATAATAATCCTCAACCTTTGATAAACAGCAAAGAACCAAGATAGAAAGGAGAATTAAAGCTACAAGTGCAAGCTTTGCTCCCACTGTGAAAGAGATATCCAATCCTTCTTCTTGTGAACATCTCACATCCTGTGCCATTCAGTTCCTGCCTTTGACATTGGAAGTGTCCTCAGGTGGATCTAGACTTTCCTGACATTTTGACATGTATCAAATATGCCCATATCAACTATGGAAATTCTTTTATCTGATGTTTGCATCTCATTCCCATATCATAATTGCTTGAGAAAAGAATCTGCAAATAAAACCAGTTGGGAGTCCAGTGGTCTGTAATGGGAAGGCAGATTATGACAGGGTGGCCCCACCCACAGGGAGGGACATGTGGGCCTTTTGAGAGCTCCACGCTCCCTGTATCCAAGAATACAACCTGCTAAGGGTGTCACATAGGTGTTGATCTCAGATCCCCTACTCATAGGCGAGGTGTTTACCCCTTTTGAGCCTCCCCTCAGCTCTCTTGGAGGTATTCCCAACAGGATGAACCACTCTTAGTACTAATGGGAATTCTGTTCTCTTGCTCTCTTGTTTCCATGTAAGGATCATCCCAAGAGAATGTCATTTTGGAGCAAACACTGCCAGTTCTCTTCACTTTTACACTGTCCCTCCACATGAGAGAAAGAGAAAATTACCTGACTGACGAGGTCAGGAGAGCCTGACTTTCGCTGGCCCTGAGTTAGAATGAGGACAGTGCTGGCCTTTCCCTTCTTGTTTTCTCCAGCTGTTTCATACCTGCTCTGAGCCTGTGCATGCTGGAAGCCTGTGCTTCTGGTCTGTAGTCAGGAAGAGAGCGAGCATAACTCGGACTTCCACCTCTGGCTCTCCAGCTTCTCCCTCTCACTCTGTTCTCTTTCCCTAGGGCACTCTCTCTTTCTCTTGTATTTGATAAGCTATGAACTGGGTTCCCTTCGGGCAGCTGATGGTGTATGTGGGGCCTGGAGTTCACTATGTCGACTCATCCCTGTCCTCAAATGACTCCCCAGGTCTAGGCTGATGTGAAAGGGAAGTAGTAGGAAGTCTCCCTGTGCCCCACATGCAAGCTGTGTTTTCTGGTGTGGTAGATAGGGAGCCCTCCATCACAGACAACAGATCTGATGCTATACTTTAAGACTCATTTGTCTTTTAGTGTCTATTTCTAGAATTGTTAGAATCCAAAGTGACGTGATCAGTGACTAGACTCCTCCAAACCTCTTACACTCACTGTAGGATTCAGACAGTCATGGGATCCTTCTGTCTTATATGGATCATGAGACAGTCTGCTCACTTGCCTGCCTAGCAAGGGCATGTGGACATAGCAGTTGCCCCAGGGTCATGGGTAAGAGAAAAATTATGGTCACTGTATTATGGTTTAGTGCTTCTAATAGGAGCCTTGTGTGAGCATCAGTATCTTGAACTGGGTAGAGGATAGGCATTGGGGTCAGCCAAAGTTCAGTTCGAATTTTAACTCACCAACCTACTTACTCTATGACTCTGGGCAAGTTACTTGAGGTCTCTGATCCCCTATTTCCTCAATAGGGGATCAGAGACCTTAATAACTTTCCTTGTGGGTTTCTGCCAAGAGTAAATTAAATTACATATGTTAAGTGCTTAGCACATAGTCAGTGTCCAGGAAATTGAGTATATTAATATTTTCGTTCAGCCGGAGCTGGTACACAAGGGGTTCTCCTTAGATCTGCAGAGCTATACCAATGCCAAGAATAATGTATGTGACCTCGCACAGAGAGTTGCAACCCTGGATGGCCCAGCCTTTGCCTACCAGACATATGGGGCCAGGACCCACCTCTGTAAAGAAAAGAGTTTCTGGTGGTACAGGAGGTGGGGGGATGCAAGCAGGTGAACTCTGATCCATAGGTCTTTTTTGTGGTGATGGAACTCCTAAGAGGAACTGGCATAATGAGCAGGGGAGCAAGGGACAGCCTTTGGCAACAGCTAGACGAATAAGAACAAGTGAGGGGGTGGCACTGGCAGCCACAAGGTGTGGGGGGCAGGCGGGCCATTGCTGAGGAACCTGCAGGCATTTCTGAAGTGGCCTTGGCATGGCCTGATTGCCACCTAAGGCAGTACTGCTGAGGCTGTTCAGTGTGGCCTTCGCCTGCACCCGTTTGCAGATGACAGCAGCGAGATCCTGAACTGCGTCTGGAGCAGTGATGGGTCCCACTGATAGGAGCCGTGTCTGTGTGTGCCACAGGCAGGAGGGCTCAGGGGTGCGTGTGTGGAGGTGACGCTCAGCAGCCGCACAGTTTGGTTCACGAGTGCGTTACTTTTCTAGGGCTCATGTGACAAAGTACCACACACTGGGTGGCTTAAGCAAGAGAAGTTAATTTCTTCACCGTTCTGCAGGCTCCAAGTCCAAGAACAAGGTGTCAGTAGGACTGGTTCTGTCTGAAGGCTGGAAGGGAAAACCTGTGCCATGCCCCTCTCCTAACGCCTCGCTTAGCTGACAATCTTAGGTGTTTCTTGGCTTGTACTTGCATTACCCTGCTCTCTGCCTTCACCCCCCACCCTAATAACCTCATTTTAACTTGATTACCTCTATAAAGATCCTATTTGCAAATAAGGTCACAATCTGAGACACTGAGGTTAAAACTTCAACATATCTTTTTCAAAGAACACAAGCCAACCTTTAACAATAAGACAGCTTCAGAGGGAGCAGGGGGACATTCTTGGAATTCTGTGGGGTTATCCCTTAGTACAGAGCATTGTATCTTTAGGGGTTCCATTCTTATTATACTGAGGAGATAGTGTACCCAGGCCATTTAAACAGGCATGTACTTGTGCATTGTAGGATGTTCACAGCATCTCTGGCCTCTACCCATCTGATGTCAAGAGAGGCCCCCTCCTCAGTTGTGATAACCACAAATATCTGCAGGCATTGCCCACAGTTGAGAACCACTGCTTTAAATAATGACAGCGTTGAAGTATTCAAATAATCAGAACTTAAGAACCACCTTAAATAGACAGGAAGCGTAGCATTGAATGAAAGTGGGATCCGTGCTTTCTAGGTGGTTCACAACTCTGATTCTAAAAAGTTGATTGGGAGAAAAATTCTTCTATAAGGGGTTAATCTGCTTATCAATTACATTTACAATCCCAGCAGCATTGGACGAAGTAGACTCTGCTCTCGGAGCAAGACAGGGAAATTTATGTAGCCCTCCTACCATAGGCTATAACCACTGTACACCTGAAATTAATATAAAACAATATTGACTGTCAACTGTAATTTAAAGATTTTAAAAGGGAGGGAAAGGGTGAAGGGGAATAAGAGATCCAAATTTATAGGTATAAAAGAATAAGTCATGGGGAGGTAATGTTACAGCATAGGGAATACGGTCAATAATACTGTGACAGCATGGTATGGTGTCAGATGGTTGCTGGACTTATCATGGTGGTCACTTGTTTAGGTGTACAAACGTTCAACAACTATGGTGTACACCTGAAACTAATATAATGTATGTTAGCTATATGTTTTTGTAAATCTTTCAAAAATACATAAAGTGGTATAGAACGTTTGGGAGCACTAATTAAATAACACCCTCCTGCTAATATTGAGAACAAATACAAGTTATAACAGCTCCATTTACTGAATTCTTACTGTGTGCTACGAGCTGTTCTATCTACTTTCCTAAATTAAAATCTTGCAATGATCCTGTTGAAGTGGGTCTAGTTCTCTCCATTTTACAGATGAAGACATGGAGCCTCGGAGAGGTCACTCAGTTGCCAAGACAAGGGAGTCACCGATTCACTGTGTCTGGTGGCAGAGCCGATGCTTGTCCTGTCATTCCAAGCTACTTACTCTTCTCAGGAACGAGGAGAGAAACGGAGTCCTCAGAGTTGGAATCCTGTGTGTGTGTAGACAGCAAGGTGAGGGTTTGTGTTTTGTTTGGGCACTACAAACACCACAATTCTTCTTCTTCTTTTTTTTTTTTTTTTTTGATTTTGGTGCAGGGGACCCTTCTGTTTATTTTTTTTAATTCATTTTTATTGTTAGACTCATTGGGGTGACATCTGTTAGCAAGGATTACATAGGTTTCAGGCATACAATCCTACAGTGCATTGTCAGCTTGTTGTATAATCAGTTCACCACCCAGTGTGACTGCTCTTTCCATCACCTTATATTTAGCTTCCCCCCTCCTCTCAAAATTCTTCTTTTGAATACCTAACAATTATATTCATAAGTACTGTCGAGGCATGCAAAGTTCTGACATCATAGTTTACCTGGTGAACTGCAGTCATGTCCTGTCTATGAGAAGTCTGTGATGTCAAATGATGGATTAAGTCTTCCCAGTGCCAAGAGCTTACCCAACCAGAGCCATTAAGTTTGGTGGTTTTCCTCTTGCCTTCAGGGCTGCAAAAGAAATGCTGTTTTATGAACATCTTCCCTGAAGGTTCCTAGAGTGTGAGTCTTGGCATTTGGGTAGAGACTTCATCATCTGGGCCCCCTGCCAACTGCAGTGGAATAGTCCAACCTCCAGGCTGTGAGGGCTCCTTGTTAGGGACCTGTGGACACTGTTTTGCTGAGAGGCATGCCATTTGCAAGTCAGCAAAAGGAAGGTTTCTGTATTTCTTGGATATCTTAATAGAAATAAATCTCCATTAAGAAGACTTGCGCCACCTACTTGGCTTTCTTAAAGAAGAATCAACATGTATAATACCCGTGCTCCTAACCAAGTCATCCTAAAGTAACTTGTGTATTTGACAAGACAGAAAACAAAGGAAGAGCAAAAAGCAGGGCTAGATGTCATGGTCCCAGAGTTAAGGGAAAGGAGCTAAGAGCCAGGATGCCCACAGTTTTCGAGCACTTGCTCCAGAATCTGAATCCATAGCAATGCTGAGTGAAGAGGATGCAAGCATGGAGAGCAGGTGCTGGGTGTGAGTCAAGCATGACTCGAAGACCACGGAGGCTCCCTTCAAACCTATTTTCCTTTAGCAATCCTTCATAATGCCCCCTTTTCGTGATGTCATTTTAGTGGAGTTAAATTTCAAACAGTTCAGAGTGATAGAATTGGTGACATTAGGCTTCAGTTACATGGCCAGTCACTACACAGCAAGTTCGTTGGGGCCCTACAGGTAATCACCCCTCAGCAGGAGGCAGGTCAGGAACATTCAGCCTCTGAGTTCACAGTCTTGAGCATAAAGGGATTAGGTAGCAAGCTCCCCAGTTACTCCCAGGTATGTCCATACCTTTTTATTTAATCCTAGATATTTCCTGTAAAAAAAAATAAAACAACAACAACAACAACAACAAACAACAATAAAAAAACCAATGTAGGGGATCTGGATAAGGCTTAGCTTCTAGCAGACAGTCTAGGGGCAGATGACTAACTCAGGCCTGGGTTATCGTTTTTAAGGCTTGGTCTATTTCTGGTTTGCTCCTACTTCACGGATATGATACTCGGAAATCCCAGTTAGCATCTTGGGGTGTTTATCAGGGTCTCTTCTCTTTGGCAGACCTGAAATACAATTGTCATCTCCCCAGCACTGTAGGAAGCTCTGTTTAGCAACTTTACAAGTTTCTGACCAGTGAGTGGTTCAGACTGTCTCGCTTGCCTGCATGATTTTGGTCTCTTGAGTTTTTGCCGTCTATGAAGCCCTACCCTCTCATTTTTGTCTTTCTAGCCATGAGAAACTGATGAAAGCTCTGCTCAAGTTCTCTGCCTCTTAAAAGTCATGTTCTACTTGGTTTCTCAAGCTCTCTGTCCTTGCTGCTTAATAACCAAGAAGAAATCCCTTAGGGGAGAGGCAGTTTAGAATATTAGGCTTGCTTCAATGAGTTTTACTTCTATCCAGAATTTTCTCTAATCCTGTCTATCTTCATAGGAAAATCAGACCTAATATTGAAACCAGACCTTAATAATTTTTTTCTCTAGTTTTAAGTGTCATTCAGGAGATAGCAACAGGCCTCCTCACAGCGCTCTGGACCGCACCAAACCAAGATGTAGCAGACTGGCCCCAGAGGCTTGGTCCCAGTTAGCAACTAAATGACACCAAGATGACCCCAAGCACACAGCAAAATCAAGATTCACTACCCAGAGCTCATTAAAAAGTGAAGGGTCCTAAGGAGGGTCGGGTGCAGAGACTAAATTTGGACAAACATAGGATTCACTAATCAAACTCCGCCAGATTGGAGTTGCTTTGTTCTCTCTTGCCCCTTCTGCATTCCTTACCTTAGAGAACTCAGACCCAAGACTATCCAATCCAAGCCCTTTAGTTAGAATTAATAAATATGTATAGCTCCTTCTAACCTCATCCTTTGCATTCACCTGAAGCCTTTGTCGGAAGACCCGAGCCTTGCCTCCAGTCTCCTTGGCTGGCTACCTGACTAATCTTTTTCTTCTCCACAAAAACCTGTTGCCTTAGACTTTGACTTCTCTGTGCTCAATGGGCAGTGAACTCGCCAACTTAGCTTGGTAACTATATCCTCCAAAGCCTGCAAGTATTTCTTTGTTTATTCATCCTCTCCAGTTTTATTTTTCCAGTGGGAGATTTGGTTGGCAATACACTAGTCCAGCATTACCAGAATTCCAAACTACATCTCCTACATTGCCGATCAGAAGTGCTTTATACTGTAGGATCCTGTTGAACAAAGGTTCCTGATCTAGAGCACTGCAGGAGTTCAACAAACCCATCAAGTCCTGAAATTGTATGTAAGATTGTATGAATGTGTGTAAATAAAGAGACCCACAACCATAAGAGTTAAGAACCACTGCTACAGAGTATCTACAAATACTTAATTTGTGCTAAATACAAACTTATTTATATTTAATGAACTTACTAATTACCTATATGAACCGTCTAAATTATTAAATACCTAATTTAACATAATACTACCACGGTCTTATCCCAGAAAATGTCTCTCTATACCTAGCGTCTAAATACTTGATTTCAAGCTAATATTTTTCTATTATAATGTTTCTTTTTCTACCATTAAATAACACCATTATAATAATGCCCTAGCCTCTCTAACACCTGAATACAGTGAATTTCTAAAACTGCGGTCTAAATGTAGAGACACCCACCTTATGGGTATAAGAAGCTTTAAGGGCATAAGACTTGAAATTTTCCTCAGGGATGTCAGACACAATGATCACCAACACAGAACTATCATGATGGGGAGTCCATTATGGCCCTGTGTTTACTGTATGAATCATGTAAGGGTTGTTTCCTCCTTGTAAAAAAAAAATAACAATGTTTTCTTTTTATCGCTTATGATAAAGTATCTTTTGCATTATTACTGTGGATCTACTTTAAACTCATCTGACTTCTCCTATTGGATAGGCCCTTTAGAGAGTTATTATAGAAAATATGTTGCACACACAAGTCTCTCTTAACCTCCTTTAAATGTTCAGAAATCACTGAATAGGATTAAGTTGTGGGATTGTGAGCAGATTCATTTTTTAAAAAATCTAAACATGCGTCTTTCTTTAAAATAGTCTGTGGAAATCTCCTGGCACTTATTTTTAAAACAGCTGTTTTGACTACTGACACTTTTGTTCAGTGCCTATCTTAATGTAAAATAGTGGAAGTGAGGTCATAAGTTAGGAAAGAAAAATTACTACACTAAAAGTACAAGCACAGATTTAATTTTATAATATTTTTAACAGTTAAATATTGATAATGATAACCAAGCATTTAAACATTAAATTTAAAAAAACTACTTGAAAAGAATCACAATTAAAGACAATGCACTTACTCAATCAGTAACTAAACTAATGGAACAATGTGGCTACAGATATATTTATATATTTGGGGAAATTCTAGAAACATTGTAAATGGATTGTTCTAAAACTATGTGTAATGATTGGTAGAAGAGCAGTTTGGGGGAGGGGTTCATAGCCACGCCCTCACCCATCATCGTTCCCTAATGTGACCTAGTTTTGAAGTGTCTCCATTAATGGTGATTCAAACTTAACATTCATTGTTCCATAACTAACGTTTTGCATTTTTTTTTACTTTACTTGTTTCTTGCATTTGATTATTTTTTGCATACCCTTGAAGGGCCGGCCCAGCACGTACACATACCATCCAGGGGTACACATGCCGTCGCTTGGGAATTGATGCCATAGGAAAATGACAATTTTAAGCTTTTTTAGTAGCAGTAAAAGCTTCAGACAGGGACACAAAGGACCCAAGTTTTACTTTTGGCTTGGTCACCAAGCAGCTATATGACTCTTGTAGACAGTAACTTCACCTCCACGCCCTCACTGTAAAATAGAGTGACTGGATCCCATAAATTGTTCTCCTTCCAGCTCTAACACACAATGAGTTGAACATCTGTGCACAGGAAGGAGGCAGGTAGCAGAGAGGAAGGATAAAGAGAGTCTGCCGAGATATGTGGTTCCTGAGCTTCACCATAATCTCCTAGAATGGAAGGCAAAGATTTTTTTTAAGGGGTTCTTAAATCCACATATGAGCCAAGCATCATCTGTGCACTTAATAGAAGTATTTCACATATATATGTACTATTTTTACATAACATAAGCACTACTGAGATTAATTAAATTCCGATTCACTTTAAAGGTAAATGTTTCTCATTATAATTTTTTTTTCAATCAACAAATACCAAAAGAACAACCTCCATTATTCTTGGGAATCTTGTTTGTTTGTTTATTTACTAGAGTCCTTACAAGACAGAGAACCATTGATGAGGAGGAACACTTACAGTAAGGAGAGATTGTGCCTAGGGATGTATCAACTTAACTATTGCCTTTGGACTGTAAGAAATTAAGGGTAATTCAGTGTTAGACAAAGTTCTCTTTAGCTTTTAAACCCTAACCTAAGTGTCACTTTCTTTGTGAAGCCTCTCTACTGAGTCACACACTGCCCCACCCCCAACTTGATTAGACATAATATCAACCAGGGATCCAGCAGAAAAACCTGATACACTCAGCTTGACAAAGACTCAGTAAAGGACTATTTACTGAGGGATGAGCAGTTTATAGGGCAAATATAAGGGCTAGCGCAGTACCCAGATGCAAGAGTAGGGCTGTCACCACCAGAGGCCTGACAGGCTAAGGGATGAATAGTTGTTGGCATTGGCAGGAAAGAGTCACGAGGAGAAGGCCACATCTAGTGGAGCTGTGACTTTTGATGGAGGGATGCAGTCAGTCCAAACCCTCACGGCAAGAAGGGCGACAGGAGAATAAATACCCCACTCCTTCTCCTCCCCCACCCCCACCATCACCTACTGCTACCAGCCATAGACCAATGCACCCAGAGGCTAGAAGACGAGGAAGTCTATTGATGTAGTTCATGCAGGTCAAACTCCCAGAGGAGAGAGTCGGGTTGTTGCCGGAAAATGGGTTCTTGGTATCATGACAGGATAGAATTCAAGGACACACCGAATAAGCCAAGCAAACATGGATTTATTAAAAGACATAGGCTAGTGCACTCTCAAGATGGTGGAAGCGAGCAGGCCAGGAAAAGAGCGAATACCCCAAGGAACAAGGACTTAAAAATTTGTTACCCTCGAATGAGGACGTGAAATAGTCCAAATTTGGGGGTGGCATTACATGTGTTCCCAGGCAGGCCCTCATTGACCACTCCTTCCCTGTTGGGAGGTGTGATTCCCTTGTCACTATGGGGCTGTAGTCGGAACTGTCATGGCAGCATAGCGGGTGGAGATTTTCCCACCTGGTAATACAATAATACTGTAATCCATTACAATTAGCTGAATTTCACCTTGAGGGGCAAGATAGCATCCCAAGTGTGCTCTCGGCCACCAAAATCTAGTTCTGGCCGGTTGGTAGCCTTACATCGTCTTAGGAATGACGTAATCTCTCCCTTTGTCTCCCTCCCCTCCTCCTTCCTTTCCTCCCCCATCGCTCCACCTGGCCCTTCTTTCTGCCTAAGGTCACAGGATGAGGAAGGCTAAGGGTGAAGTGGAGGGGCATGCCCAAGAGATTCTCACAGTCACCCTTTTCTCAGCAACCACAGCACTCTGTCCTGACCTTTCCTAGCACGTCCCACAGTCAGTGATAATTATCTGTGGACATTTCTATCTCCCCACTGCATTGTGGGTTTCCTAATGATATAAATCATGTCCTATTCACTTCTGCAGTCACAAAACCAAGCACAATGTAGATAGATCCTTAAGAAAATTTGTTGAGTTTCAATTTGAAGCAATAGTTTTGAAAAACAAGTGCCATATGGCAGGTGGCATCTGCTGATGCTGCTGGGTGTTCCTCGGACCCGTGGGTCCTGGAATACATCTCCTTTCCCAGAGCACCACATGAAATGAATGGAGAAAATCACATATATGTGTTTGCCAAGCTGAGGCCAAGGAAGAAATATGTGAAACAAACCTTTCGACTGAAGTTCAGGATTATAAAACACACATGATTCAATCTCTAAGTTCGTGGAGTGGATCTGAGTCTTCTAAAAGTTTCTATAGGGCGATTTTCTTTTTCTTCAATGTGTCTCCTATTAAATCACCCTCTCTTATTCACAGAACATTGAAGGGATTAGGCACAGTGCATGTGAGAAAGCCTTGGTGCAGAGATCCCACCAATTCTGGAACAAGGAGGCCCTGTTCTTGAGAACTATGACCACAAGATCCAATGCTCCAGAAGAACTTCTGAGAGGTTACGGTACCATGGCATCCTCTTAACAGAGCTCTGCCCATTCCAGGTTTATTCACACTGACTTATGAGAGCCTGCTTTTCCTAAACCCCTCTCCCCAGCAACAGATAGAGGCAGTTTGCAAATGGGAGGCAGATTTTCAGTACAATGAGTTTTCCCTCGTTTCTGGTTGGGAACTTAAACTCAGAGAAATGTGACAGTGCCATCAAGTAGCTCAGGCCCTACCCATAGCTGGGGGCACACGCTCCACACAAGCATTCCCAAGAGTAATATTTCAAAATGTTTTAAATTCCCAAGACTAATTTTCGGCAGGAAGTGTGGTATGATGATGAGAAAGACTCCATAATCACACTGTGGCTCTGTGAGGAGGTGGAGAACTTGGGCATGGGCGGTTCACATGGTCCCTATGAATGAGTGCAGCCCAGAAATGAAGCTCCAGAGTGGGGATAAGTCCTGTGATGGAGTCGGGGGTGGGGCATGGGGCTGCTCAACCTTTCCTTTTGCAGGTCACACCAAATATATCCATACAGGCCTTCTTCTCTAGTCCACTGGGCAGTGGAGTCGGTGTTACAGTGATCAGATTAGCAATGCTTGGACCACAGTACACTCTGATCAAATGCTAAAATGCAAAGGAGAAACTGAAAGTGAGAGAGTTGTGTGTATATAAGATGAAGAGATAGACCATTACATGTAGTATCAGAGTGTTGACCAGTGGCCAGAGAATATAGAAGGGGACTCCAGATGCAAGTTATTTTCCCAGACAGGTGCAGAAAGGAAAAAGCACTATGTCCTTCTAAACAAAAGGGAGGAATCAGGCCCAAACCTGAGGAAGAATGTAATGAAAAACTTCGCAATGCTCTATTTGAGGCACTATGGAACCTAAGTAGTTGAACCCAAATGTCCACCTAAATCAAGAAGGTAGAAGAAGGGAAAACAGAAAGATAACAGTACAAACTAATGAAGTAGAAAAAAATGCACTGAAGATCAGCCCAGCAAAACATTGGTTCTCTGAAAAGATTAATAACATTGATGAGCCTTTGGTATGATGATTCAGATGAAAAAAGAGAAGGCACAAGCGTTATCAGTAATGAAATCAGGGACATAATTAGGATGTTGTGGACCTTGAAAAGATAATGAGTGTATTTTAACTATATCATGCCAGTAAAATTGAAACTTTACATGAAAATGGACAACACTGATAGATATAGCATGCCAATATAGCCCTCAAGGAGGGCTAGATTATGTCCTATAACCTTCAGGAAATTAAATCAGCAGTCAAAAATTTCTCATTTTCAAATCCCAGATCTATCACTTTCACTGGCAAGTTCTATTGAACTCTCAGTAAAGCCAGTGACACCATCACACACAAAGCTCTTCAGAATGAATAAGGCTCGTATAACCATGGTTCTGAAACCTGAGAAGAATAACGTGAGAACAAAATTTCAGGCTAATGTCACTTATGAACATATATGCAAACTATTTAAATAAAACGTTATCAAACTGGCTCCAGAAGGTTAGATTTAATTCAGGTATATGAAAGTGATTTGTCATTAGAAAATTAATTAAAATAACTCACCATAGTAATAAATTGGGAAAAAATTATGGGATCATCTCAATAGATGCACACAAAAAAAGCATGAGAAGAAAAGAACTATAGCAAATATTAGTTTACATGTGAACTGTTAAATGCATTCCTTTTGAGATAGGAACAAGAAGATAAAGATAACATCTATTAAACATTGTTCTAAAGATTGTAGCCAGAAAAGCAAGGGGGAAAAAATTAAAATTACAAGCATTGGGCAGAGAGAAACAAAATTGTCATTATTCACAGATAATATAATTGTGTCATAGAAATTAAAACAATTCTATAAATTATTTTAACAATAAAGGTAATATCAAACTTTGGATACAAAAATCAATTTATTAAAATTAATTGTACTTTGATATATTCAAGAAAGAGAAAAAAATTAAATAGAATTTACAATAGAATTTTTAAAGTACCTAACAAAAATGTATGTCTTTAATAGCAAAAACTATATAAAAAACTTTATTTAAATACATTAAGAATATCTAAATAAAAAGAGATATGTAGAATGTTTATGGATTAAAAGATTGGCTATTACAAATATGTAAATTCTTCAAATTGATCTACAGGTTCAATATAATTTTGATTTAAAACCCTATATGTATTTTGTCAGACTTGAAAAGCTGATGCTCGAATTCATATAGAATTGCAAAGAATAGCCAAGATAGTCTTGCAGAAGACTAAGATGAGAAAATTTGCCCTGCCAGATATCAACATATCAAGCAAGAATAGACAAAGTCACCAGTGGAAATAAGAGAGCTCAGAAGCAAACCTACTTATATATGGACATTTGATATATGATAAAAGTTGAATTGTGGTGGGGAAAGGATGAACTTTACAATTAATGGTGCTGGGATTTGGTATCTATGGGGGTAAATGTAAAATTTAGTTTTCATCCCTTACCATATGAGGTTTGACAATTAAGTTCATGAAGTAATCCTAGAAAAAGTGCTACAACCTCATGGCTGAATATCACTGTGGTCACCTTCAAAGTACTCCCCTTGGGAAGCTAGGCACCGATGCCAGCGCCTAGTCCACCCTTCAAAGCAATTTTGGAACTCTTTTTCTAGAATGGCCATCAGAGCTGTCGTTATATGACCCTTGATGTCCTGAATGTCATTGAAATGTCTTTCTTTCAATATTTCCTTTATCTTTGGGTAAAGAAAAAAGTCACTGGGGGCCAAATCAGGTGAGTAGGGAGGATGCTCCAATACAGTTATCTGTGTACTGGCTACAAAGTCCCTCACAGTGCTGTGTGAGCTGGTGTTGTGATACAGGAGCCATGAGTTGTTGGTGAGAGGTTCAGGTCATTTTCATTTTTTTCATGCAGCCTTTTCAGCACTTTCAAGTGGTAAACTTGGTTGACTGTTCAGTTGGTGCAAATTCATAATGAACAATCCCTCTAATATCAAAAATGTTTAGCAACATTGTTTTGACTCTTGATTTGGACTGACAGAAGTTTTCTGGTTGTGGAGAATTGGCTGACTTCCATTGTGCACTTTGACACTTTGTTTCAGGGTCGTATTGGTACCCATGTTTCATCACCAGTGACAACATGGCCCAAAACATCATCTTGCCTCTCCAAAAGGTCTTGGCAAACTTCAACTCTCCTTTGCTTTTGCTCATCAGTAAGTTCATTTGGGACCATTTTTGCACACACCTTTCTCATGCCAAGATTTTCAGTTAAGATTTTCCTAACTGTTTCTTTGTCGATGTTTACTTGGTCTGCTGTGTTTCTCACAGTGAGCTGATTATTTTAATGCACAATTTGATGAATTTTTGCCATGTTTGCATCAGTTCTGCTTGTTACTGGCTGCCCTGACCTCTCTTCATCAACGCACCTTCTCTTCCCTCAAGAATACGTTTAATCCATGTGTACACTGCTGTTTTCTTCATGGCATTATCCCCATAAACTTGGACTAACATGTCCCTGATTTCACTTTCACTCTTGCCAAGTTTAACAAGAAATTGAATGTTTGTTCATTGCTCTAAATCAAGCTCCAACATTCTTGTGACAGTACACAAAAACACGCAACAACAATAAGGAACACCACTCAGCAAGACAGTGCCACACATCAACACGAACACAGCTGTGAGACACAGATACACCCAGGCTATGAAACCTTACCGAGTTGTCTGTTCAGTGCTGCCAACGTAAGTGCAAGGCGGCAAGTTCACAAACTTAATGGTCAGACCTCATAAATAGCAATAGAAGGAGAAGCCAAGGTAAACAAAAAGGGACCAGTAAATTTTTTTCTCTAAAGGGTCAGATAAGAAATAGTTTAAGTTTTAAAGGCTAGACTTCAGATGAGTCTCCAGGTTGATTGTTCTATAACTTAGTTATAATTTACGTGTGCTCATAGAAGGAAGCAGGCATGGTGTTTCCCTACTCCGCCATCTTGGAACTCTCTCTCTGCTTTTTAAATTCTTTTTAAGTTTTCAACTCTTGTAATAACACTTACCTTAGAATACATACCCATTGTACAACTGTACAAAAATATTATCTTTCTTTACATGCTTATTATATAAGCTTTTTTCTATTTTCAATTTTATTTATTTGTCTACATATAAAAATGTTTTGTTAAAAGCTAAGACACAAATACATACATTAGCCTAGGCCTACACAGAGTCAGGATAATAAATATCACAGTCTTGCACCTTCACATCTTGTCCCAGCATATTGATATATAAGTGGAGGTACTGTCATTTATATGCAGTAATATGGTACAGAATTATAATTTTACAATTAAAATTACAGTTAGTGACTGAAAACATTTAAACTAGGTATGCTAGATATGAAGAGTAATGTTAACATTTACAGAGTGGTTACTATGAACCAGGACCACGCACTGTATATTAGTCCCCCCAGTTATCTGCGGGGTACACTGTCCCAAGACCCCCCATGGATGC
>PVJL010016641.1:0-20411 GCA_004026885.1 Lyroderma lyra
GCACAGAGACACCTGAGGCCGGGGCTCTGGGGGGTGCACAGAGACACCTGAGGCCGGGGCTCTGGGGGGTGCACAGAGACACCTGAGGCCGGGGCTCTGGGGGGTGCACAGAGACACCTGAGGCCGGGGCTCTGGGGGGTGCACAGAGACACCTGAGGCCGGGGCTCTGGGGGGTGCACAGAGACACCTGAGGCCGGGGCTCCGGCGGGTGAGCGGCAGCCACTTAGACTTAGAAATGTGACCGCAGGAAGGGCTGTTCCCGGTGGCCCTCAGCCAAAGCGGGGACCCTGGTGTGCGAGTCCTTCCCGAGCGAGCGCTCTGTGGTTCGGGGATGGGGCAGAGAAGGCAGAGCGGTCACATCGGGGTCTTACATTCAAGCTCAAATCAAAGGCCACCTTGCTTCGGGGTGACGGGTGCAGAGGCAGGACTCCAGCTGCCGCGGCGCCAACCCACTTCCGCACCGTGGACTTGGGGTTCGCAGGAACCGGGGTGGGGTGCGTAGGAGTTGGTGCCTGCAGCGAGGTGCCCGGGGGTTCCCTGCTGCCCTGCTGGTGGGCTTCAGCTGGGCGGGGGGCGTTCACGCTCGAGGACGTCACTGACACCGGCATCGTCACTGACACCGGCATTGTCACGTGGTGGGCCTGACGGGAATGCTGCCCCATCTGCAGAGGTCCCACTGCAGTGAAAGCCAGGGGACGACAGAGAGAACAGGGGACCCTAACCGTACTCTGTGTTCCTGCTGAGAGCCACTGTCACGGCCTCCCCCACCCCCGAGAGAGAGAGGACACCGTGTTGCACACCCGTCGCCCACTCACCAGGCGCTGGCGGGCCACCCTCTGCCTCCCCGGCCCCTGCCCGTCCCCTGCCCATCTGGAGAGGCCCGGAGAGCTGGAAACCCAAGGGGAGGACACAGGCAGGTTGGTCTGGGCCCAGCCGATGGCTGGACGCCCGTGGGCGTCTCCCTCGTGGGTGCCAGCCCCTCGGGGGCCTTTTGGGGATGTCTAGCAGGGGCTCGGTTCCATGTGGCACGGCCGCCCCGTGAGCGGTGGTAAGTCGGGGCATCTGAACGCCTCTGCCCCAGCGCTTCTGAAGCAGCGTGTTGGGTAGCAGGGGCAGCCGGCCTGGCCCGGGTTCGAGGGCGGTGTTCCACTACAATGTGTCAAGGGGTCCCGGGCTCGGGGAGCCCCGGAGCTGGCCCGCAGCCGTGCTCGGGAATGCCCGCGGGCCCTGCACCGACAGGCCTGTGACGTCTGGGCCGGCGTGCAGGGGTTCCCGGAGGCGCGGGGCAGGGCCCCCTGAGGGTACGTTCGCACCCTACCGGCCCCACCACCATGTCCAAACTGAACCTCTGTCCCTCCCCAACCCCCGGCCCCTGGCACCCAGCGGCCACTTCCTGTCTCTATGAATTTGACCTCTCCAGGGACCTTGCGTAAGTGACATCACACAGTGTGTGTCCTTCGTCACCGGCTGATTGCACTGGGCGTAATGTCCCCAGGGTCCGTCCACGCTGTAGCGGGCGTCGGCACAAGTTTCCTTTCTAAGGCCGAGTCACACTCACGCCTCTGTCCAGCCATCGGGGACACTTGGGTGGCTGCCTCCCTTTGGCTGTGCTGAGAAGTCCATGTGTGACGGGAAAGGGAGGTCACGACCCACGCGAGGAAGCGGGGTCTGGGCGAAAACAGGGTGAGCCCAGCCAGGTGACAGAGCAGCGAGGCCACGCACGCCCCTTACACCAGGCACCCCGGGGGGCCCCGGGACACTCAGGGCCCCTCACTGTCCATCTGCCGCGGCCCCAGGAGCCGGGCTGCCGGGATCCGGTGAAGGCGGCACCGCAGGCCCAGGTCACAGCAGCACGTACACGCCGGCTGGAGGAATCCAAAATGACAGACTGGACTGCGGGGAGACAGGATTCGGGGTCACCTCCGTGTCCAGGGGCACTGATACCTATTCCCTGCGCCCCCTCGTCCCGCACCCGGGCTGGAACGGCCCCCCGACAGCAGGAAGGCATCGCGGGCCGGTGAAGCCAGACCCGGCCCAGGCGCTGGAAGACCACAGTGCTGGGCGGAAGGGTCCGGAGAGAGGCCGCGGGGCGGGGCGTCCAAGGTGGGACGTGAAGCGAAAGATCCAGACTCCCCCAAGTCTGCACCCCACCCGTTTACAGGCTCAAGTGTGTCCTCAGAGGACAAGCAAGGCCTTCGGCAGGCCCAGCTCTTCCCAGGAACATTCTAGCAGAAACTCCGGCTTGACCAAACCACTTGTTTCAAAGCGGGTTACAAACCCCGGCAGCTTGGGGACAATCTGATGAAACCGTTTTGCCGTTTTCGCTTGGTTTTCTCCCAGAGTGTCTTGCTTCCAGTAGGTTTCCAGAGTATTTTGGTTTCAAAATATTTTGGGGTTTCGAAGCTTTGGGACACAGATTTGCCGAGTGGGTTTTAAAGTGTCAGGTTTCAAAGTCGGTTGGCTTTGAACGTGGTCTGTGCTTCTAGCAGGTTTAGTTGGAAAATGTTTGGTTCTAAAATGTTCCAGAAATGCTTCCCAGAGCACAGGGCTCCCACAGTGCTGGGGGGCGGTGTCGGGGGCTGGGCCGAGGACACCGCAGCTGTGGGTGTGGCCACAGGACCAGGGTGAGCAGGGCCATCCCCGCCTCCACCGGTCCGCCCAGTCCTCGGGGCTCCACACGCTCTGTCTCCTGTGGCACGTGTGTGTGTGTGTGTGTCTGCGTGTGCATACGTGTGTGTCTGCGTGTGTGTCTGTGTGTGCATCTGTGTGCGTGTATGTGTGTGCGTGTGTGTGCGTATGCGTGTCTGTGTGCGTGTATGTGTGCGTGCGTGCGTGCATGCATGTGTCTGTGCGCGTCTGTGTGCGTGCGTGCGTGCGTGCGTGCATGGGTGTGTGTGCGCGCGTGCGTGCATGCGCGTGTGTGTGTGCGTGCGCATGCGTGTGCGTGCGTGTCTTCAGAAATCCCTGCAGCCGCCCCCCCCAATGCGTCCTTTTCTCCTTGCGTGGCCGGTCCCATCCTGACCTCAGCTGGGCTCCTGGGGCCTGGTCCCCCGGCCTCATTCTGCAAGGGCAGCAGGCTTTTCTGGGGGGGAGGGCTCACTTGGGTAAAGGCGTAACAATGGAAACTCGGAGGCCTGGTGGAAGCTTCCTGTAAAGCCATGGCCGGGCCGGAATGTGCTGTCCTGCGGGTCACCGCCCCGGGGCGGGGATTGAGGCTCAGGCAGGCCCCGAGGAGCTGCTGAGGTCCCCCATCACTCCCGGCCCCGGCCCCGGTGGTCCGCCCCAGAGCCTGCTCCCCCAGAACCGCGGGGCGCTGCTTAAAGGTGCGGCCCACCACCAGGCACGTGACCTGGGCCCTGCTGCATGCGTGTCCGCGTCCGCACAGGCCACGCGCCCATCCCCACCGGCCCCTGGGGCTTCGGGGTCAGGCCCACACTGCGGAGAAGGCCAACCTAGGATTACGGCTGGAAGGAAGGTGACAGGCCTGGCCGCAGGGGGCCTTGGCCCAGGCTGGTGACACGGAAAAGTGGGGACTTGGAGAAAGGGCCTGTAGCTGACCTCCAGCCACACGTTCTGGGGGGCGGAGTGATGGGGGCGAGCGAGTGTTGGCACAGAGGCGCAGGGCAGAGGGAAACTCCAGCACTTAGGGGAGACATCCAGCTGAGGGCGTGGCCGGGCCTGAACCCCGCCCCTCCGAGTGCCCCGCCCCTCCAAGCGCCCCGTCCCAATGAGCACCCCGCCCCTCCATAGCACCCCTCCCCTCCGAGCGCCCCTCCCCTCCGAGCGCCCCTCCCCTCTGAGCGCCCCAGCCCTCCGAGCGCCCCGCCCCTCCGAGCGCCCCGCCCCTCCGAGCGCCCCGCCCTGGGCGGCAGCGCCTGTCTGGGGAGCCGAGAAGGTCGTGCCGGGTGTGTCCATTGATTCCGGGCGCCTTCCCGCCCGGCTCGCGCCCTTGGGCGGCAGCTAGGGAGCGCGGGGCTGACGGCCGTCCTGCTCCAACCGGCTCTGAGCTCTTCTAGAACAGTCCCTCTGACGGGCAGACCTCGGGGCCACGGTGAGAAGGAAACGGACTTGGTGCAAAGTCGCTCGGTGACAGCCCAGGCACCACCTCTTGCCCAGGGCACACGAGGTCTGGTGCGGAGTCCTCGCTGCCCGGCCTGCCGGCCCTTCTGCTTGTGTCACGCACAGCGCTCTGGTGGCCCTGGTGGCTCTTCTGAGCACGGGGAGCCCTCGAGGTGACAGCACAGGCGGACGGCAGCCCAGGGGCACCTCCGCCAGGCCGGGATGGCGGGGCCTGGGGGACAGGCCTGGGGCGGTGGGCACCTCCTCGACTCCCCGTCTCCTGCCGCTCAGCCTTCAGGGGTTCCGGACGGGGTCCGCGTGGCCTCCTCCAGCCCCACCCCGAGGAGTGAAGCCCCGTGGACGGCTCTTCCTGTTGTGTCACTCAGCACAGGGGGCCACCGTGGGGCGTGGGCCGGGCCAGCTGAGCGGGGCTGGAGGCGGGGTTGGGGGGAAGCCCCCCCACCCCCCCATCGACGGAGGGGCGCCCCGCCCTCCCCGCCCCCGGGGTGCAGAGGCCCCGGACCCACAGCGGGAAGGGGCGCGTCCTCCTCAACCCGCGACTCTGATCCAAGTTTTATTAAAACAAATTTTATTTTTGTGGAAAGCCACACAGCCAGGCGGTGGGACAGAACGCAAAGTGTCTGCGTTTTTCAGATAAAACACAGAGTTTCGAGGGAAGTCCTTGCAGCGGTCACTCTGTGAGTGGTGACGGTCGTGACCGCCAGGTGCTGTCTGGCTGGACCTTCCACTAGCCCTTTGAGCCACTCGGTCATTTTACACGTCTGGTAATTGCCCTAAAAAGTAAAATTCAAGAGGTGAAAATAATTTCAATGTTTGGCCCATGGATCCAAAATGCTGTCATTTCACCTTGTAAATCATGTAAGATTATTTGTGTGACATTTCACGTTCTGTGCCCTGGGGGTCTTTTTGGAGCCGAGGAGCCAGTGCACATGTCACGCTTACAGCACAGCCACTGGGACAGCCGTGCGTCCAGTGCTCAAACAGCCACACGTGGCCAGTGGCCACCAGGGGACAGTGTAATTTTGAGGAGCAGTTTCTACTCCGATTTTACGGGTAAGAAAACTGAGGGGCGGAGAGGCCGTGGTTCGGACCACGGTCGCTGGGGGCCCCTGCCCAGGCCTCCTCCGGGATCCGGCTCTGTCCCCAGGAGAGGCCGTCCCAGGGGCACTGTCCTGACCCCTGCCCTGTGGTCCTGGAAGTGGCCCCAGTGCTTCCCCTGCACTAGGGTTGGGGACACGGCTCATGCCCCCTCCTCTGACCAGCGGGGCCCTTGGACATCGCTCCCCCCGAGAGCGGCTCAGCTCTGAATGGGTCGGAGGCACGGGCAGGGGACAGGTACTGGCACTCGTCACCAGGGGGCAGCCCTGGCCCAGCGCGGGCCTGCTGGGGGCGTGGCTGGGGGGACCCCACCCGCGGGCTGCTGCGAGCCGGGACAGGCCGGGGCTGGCTGGTCAGCGTGCCAGCGGTGTCTGCCGGGGGGTCCGATTCTGCACAGGGCGCCGGTGGGCGCGGAGGCTCAGAGCCCTGGACCGCTGAGCCCGGGCAGCCTGCAGGAGTCACCGCCCCGCCACCTCGGCGTGTCCTTTCACCTCCTTAACGGTGCCTTTTGCTGGTGAATTGGGATTTGTGCTAAGTTCCAATTTACCTATGTTTCCGTTAGGGGTTCTGCTTTCGGCGTCACCGTTAACCCGAGCTCACGGAGGTGCTCACGGGTGGTTCCGTACGGAAGTTCCGTGGTTTGAGCTCCACACCGAGTTCTCTGACGCGGTTTGAGTGGGGTTTTGTGGGTGGTTGAGGGCTGACCGTTGGCGTGCTTTTGTAGCGGCCAGTTGTCCCAGCACCGCGTGTTGAGAAGACCGTCCTTTCTCCACTGAATTGTCCCCTCAATGCCGGCCACCTCCTCGATGCTCAGTTCCGCTCCGCAGATCTGTGTGTCCACCCTGGTGCGCGGACGACCCTCCCCTGATTGCCTTGGCTTCCCAGGGAGTTTGGAAATCGGGGTACCGTCGGCCCTCCCCCCTTGCTCTCCTCCAAAATGGTTTTGGCGGTTCTGGGTCCCTCCTCCCTGTGGCTCCGCGTCCCCCTCGTGTGCCGTTGTTCTGTGCAGCCCGAGGGCGCCTTGAGGTCTGGTAGGGCGGCTCTGCAGGCCCCGCGCTCCCCGAGACGTGCGAAGCCTGGAACCGCGCTCGTTTGGCCTCGTTTTCGAACGGCCACTTTGCGGGACTCTGGGGCGATGTTGTCCTTGCAGCGCTTTGAGCGTGTCCGTCCCTGCTCCTGATGAGCGGGGTCACGGATCCAACCTCTCGTCCTGCGTGTGTCAGCGTTGTTCCCTTACGCTGCTGCTGTCGTCGTCTCTGTGTTTCCTTATCACCGTGTGGTGGCCATGGCCCGGCAGGTGCCACAGGCCTGTCCTTACACCCTTCGCTCATGACCCAAGTCCCAGCGGACGACACCAAGCGGCCTGTCCTTGGCCGGTCCGGGCAGTGGGCCCCCCGGTACCTTCAGCCATGAGATGGGAGGGCAGACCCCAGGATCGCCTGCGCCCCAGGACCACGCTGCACAAGGCTCTGGAGAGAAGTTACCCGTGTTCGCAAAGTGGCGAGTGAAACCGTGTCCCTTCCTGCTGGATGGGGAGCCGTTAAAGAAGGTGACAGTTCATAGGGGAGGTCCCTGCCCCGGGGGAGAGCTGAGAAGAGGGCGTCTCGGCGGAGTGGGCAGCGGGAACAAAGGTCTGGGGGCTTGAGGGGGTCTGTGCAGCTCGCGCTCTGGCACTGGCTTGGGTATGTCCGTGACCCACGGCACAGTCATGTCACCATTGTCCCCATGCTCCCTTGCAAAGCTTGGGCATCCCGCCCAGGGTCTGACCGAGATCCTGGCCCTAAGAGGATTCTTCTCTAGGCCTCAGTTTCCCCATCTGCCCAAGCCAGGGCCTCCTCAGTTTCCAGGGCTGCTGAGAGGCTGGAGCGTGGGAAAGAGCTCGGCTCCAGGGTCACGGCCAAAGGCACACCAAGGCCATTGTGCCAGCCCAGGCTCCTGGGCACTCGCCACACTCTGGCGCCCAGACAATGCCGGCCTCTGAGCAGAGCTGTGGGTGGGCCGTAACCATGGCGAGGGACCCTGCCGGGCGGCAGAGCCCACTGACCGTCCAAGGGTCTGCCAGGCCTGCGACCCTGGTTTCAGCTTTGTCCCTCGCGCTGGAGCTGGTCCCGGGCTCCCAGGCTCTGAATGTCTGGCTGTTGGGGAGGGCGAGGAATGGGGGTTCCCGCTGGAGAGAGGGTTGGGGTGGAGGTGAGGTCAGGGAGCTGTTTTCGGGTCCTGAAACCACAGCCAGGAGCATGGCCTGGGCACTGCGCCTGCTGTCACTGCCATCCCTGCGGGGCCACAGGGCACCTCTGTGCCTCCCACACCCCCACCCTCTGAGCTGCGCCCCCACCATGAGGCACAGGGCCTGGCACTTCCGGAAGAAGCTGCCCCTTCTCCAAGTTCCAAGATGTCCCAGGCATCTGGCCAGAGTACACGGGGTCCCCTCCAGGTGTCCCCGGACTCCCTCCCAGCCTGGATGCAGCACAACCACTGGCTCTGCCCACGCCCACCCCCTGCCTGTCCCAAGGCCCCTCTCACACTGCCAGGGGCTGGGCATGGGCGTGACTAGAATGACCAACCCCTCTCCAGCCGTGGGCGTCACGGTGCCACCAAAACTGTTTACAAAACTCCTGTTTGCAAAGTCAAGACCTCATTTGTTTTTAAAAAGGGCACGGAGAAAAGCAACAACAGTAGCACTGAGTGTGTGTGTCCTTCCGGCCGCAGCCACTCACACGTCTGGGAGACTCGCGCTGGGTCGCCCGGGCCTGTCCCCGCCCTGCCGCGGGCATGCTGTGTGACCCCGCGCAGACGGCGATCCCTCCGCTAGAGACTGGCAGGGGGGCCGGCCTCCCAGGGCTGCTGTGCGTCTAAGGGGGTTCGTCTCTACGTGTCTGCGACGGGGAGTCTGCCGGCTGAGCCCGAGGTCCGGCCCGCGGCCACCCCTCTCATTTTCCTGAGTGACCCTCACTGGCTGGCCGCCTTTGGCCAGGCCGGCCCTTCAGCTGGACTTCTTTAGCCCCCTAAATGCTCAGTAAGACCCCAAGTGGGCAGGGAGAGTGAGCAGAGAGGGAATGAGGGTGGGGGGCCCAGACTCTGGAGGAGGGCTTGCCCCTCCCCCAAGGAGCAGGACTTGTCAGAGGTGCTACCCACCCCCCCAAGCTGGGAATGAGGTCTTGCCACCCGGAGGGGCCCCAGGGGAGGGGAGGGGTGGGGAGGGTGGTGTGTGTCCCTGGTCCCAGTGTAACCCCCCCTGCCACCCTGTCCCCTACATGCAGCCTCCTCAGCCCCCACCCAGGTGCTCTGGGCTGCCCTGCCTGTCCTGGGGTGGGGGCTGGGGGGGGCAGCGAGGTCTGGGGGAGGGACTTCCTTCCTATCTGCTCCCCTCGCTGATGGGGACCTAAAGCATGGCTGAGGGGCTGATGCGCCATGAGGCCGGTGGACCCCATCCCACCCCCATCTGTAAGGCAGAAACCCTGCCCCCCAATAGAAACCAAGGTCACAACCTCGAGAGGAGCCCCCAGCTCTGTAGGACACTGCTCTCCAGGGGCCTCCCAGAGCCCCCAGGACCCACCAGGCCCCCCACCTGAGTCGGTGGCTCCAGGGTCCAGCAGCCTTGCCAGCCCCCCCACACACAGGGCTGGGGGCTCAGTGTGACTTGAGGAGCCTCCTTCCCCCCACCCATCAGCGGGGGCCAGTGTGCTATGTTCCCATTGGTGACATCCACGGTGCACCAGGGCTGCCGGTGGGGTGCCCTGCAGAGAAGGGGTGCAAGCGGGAGGTACAGAGCCTCCCTTTTTGACCCCCAATCCCTGCCTGGTGGTCCTGGGGCTGGGCAGTGGGGAGAGAGGGTAAGCCCTCAGTCTCATCTAAGAAGGGTGCCCCCAAGGAAGCGGACCCCACTTCCAGCCTGCAGGGGGACACGATCCTCTTGCAAGTACCCCCTAGGTGAGAAGCACCCTCCCAGGGGCCCTCACGCCTCCCAGCCGCCCTGCAGTCCCACCTGGACCCCTCCCCAGGCCCTTCTTGCTCCAATCACTGGGAGGACCACCTTCCAGGGGTCTCTTTTGCCTGGGGTTCCCCCCTCCAGCCCTGCCCATAAGTCCCTGTGGCCCCAGTGTCCCATCCACATGCACCCCTGTTCCCGGGGCGGCTCTGGGGTCCCCAAGGCTGCCACAGTTGGGTCCCATCGTGGGGAGCACAGGGCCGCTTGGTGCTGAAAGACAGCTCCTGCCCGGAGGGAGGGACCGGGGGGTCGTGCCCCCTCGAGGGGCCGGTGGGAAGGGGAGCCAGGACAAGTGTCCAGTCTGACCCCTGCCCCTCGCTGTTCAACACCTTGCCCACGCCCCCCTCCATGGGTCAGAGGTCCTCTGCCCACGTTCCCGGTGCCCTCAGCCAGGAGGAAGCACACTGGGGGTCCCCAGCATGGCCTCAGCGTGGTCCCCCCTCAGCAGGCCCTGCCCCCATGGTGCCACACAGGGAGACGTGGTGACGGGGACTCAACCCGCATCAGGAATCAGTGAGCCAAGGCCCAGGGACGCTGGCCTGGACCTGGTGTGGGGGGCCTGCAGCTGTGCGGGGCCAAGGGGGCAGCCTCGGGGGGAGGGGGCGGGGTGCAGGGGGGCCGCACCCCACTGTACTTGCCGGGCGCTATGCACTCCTGACAGCCCCCCATGGGGCCGAACGGGAAACCGAGGCTCACAGAAGTTGTGATTTGCTCATGTCCACATGGGTGCTGGGGTCCACATGAAACAAGGCAGGTGGGGCCTGGCCATGCCCGCCGCGCCCCGCCTTGGCCTCCGGCCTCCGGCCCAGGCTGTCATTCTGTGGGGACAAACCCCACCTGTCCCGGGGCTGCAGGCGGGTCTGGGCGGCCTGGGGTGAAGGCAGACCCATCCGGAGCGCCCTCCTAGGTCGGCCTGTTCCTCACAGGAAGGGGCTGGAGTACGGGGGTGGCGGGGGTGGGGGACGGCACCCCCACGCAGGAGTGACCAGTAACCTCTGTCCTGGTGGGACAGAACAGGGCACGAGTAGGTTTTGGGGCAGGCGTCTCCGGCTAGGCGCCTGAGGGCCGTCCTCCCGGTTGGCCAACGCCGTCGTGGCCAGTTCCCGAAGGCAGAGGTGTCAGGCGACTTAAGGTCACCCTCTGGAGAGTCGGACCCGCCCCCGCTGCCCCCGCTTCGCCCTGCACGTGGTTGGACTGGCCGGAGCTGAGCACGACGGGGCGTGTCCGTCCCTGTTAGTCGCAGGCCCCACCGGTCCCGACTGGCCTGCCCCGACCGCCTCATTGGGTTAGTGGCGCCCTGGACATTTGGACTCTGTCACTGACCATCCCGAGTGCCTGGCGCCTCTGTCCTGCAGACCTAACGCTCCTTGAAGGAGGCGCCCAGCCCGGCGGAGCTGCCCCCAACCCCAATGCCCGCAGAGGACGGGGCCTCCGTGTCCAGGACTGTGAGGGCTGCCCCGGGGGCCTCTGTTCCTGGTGCAGGGGAGGGCCGGGCGGCCTGCTGGGGGGAGCAGACGGGAGTGAACTCCAGAATTTGCGTCCAGGGGCGCAGGCATGGCCGGCAAAGCTGGGAGCAGGTGACATGGGGATCCATAACTGCCGCTTGGGATAACGGGGACACACGCAGGAGGGATGGACAACAAACAGGCGGGCGGCAGGGGTGCGAGAGGCCGCTGCAGGGCCCGCTGCAGGGGAGGTGCGTGCGGAGGCCCTGGGGCCCGCGCTCCTGCGAGCAGGACAGTCGGGCCCACGAGGCCGCGCTGCGGAGGGCCCAGCCTAGTGCGGGGAGTGGGGGTCGCAGGAGAAGCCCCCCTCGGCCGGGCCCTGTTGGAGGGGGTGCGGACGGTGCCTGTCGCCTGCTCCAGCTCTAAGTGCTGTTCCCCGCGCCAGTCGGTCATTCAGCGGACGTTTCCGGAGCTTGCTGTGCCGTGGGCAGCCAGGCTGGGGCCGGGCCAAGACCTGGGCCCCAGTGCCCCGAAGAGATAGAGGGAAGGGAGGTGTAAGAGCCCCCGGGGGTCAGGGCGGGCCTCCCGGAGGGGGTGCCGTCTGAGCTGGGGGGCCAGCCGGCAGTTCTGGGGCTGCAGCGCGGGGCGAGGGTGCGATCACCCGCGGGACAGAGGGACCCCCACGCCGCTGAGGGCGCCGCGTCCTGGTCGGGGTTACAGCAGGGCACGCGGGCAGCTCGGGGCTTGTGGATGTCTGCACCCCGTTTCACGGATGGGGAGACTGAGGCCCCTGGATGCAGTGGTCTGGGGCTGCTGCTGTCTGATCGGCCTCACGCCGGCCTGTCCCCTGGACTGGACAGAGGGCTCATTCGAAGCCGACTCAGTGCCAGGACAACGTTCACGGGACGGGGCACATGTGCGCACGTGTGCGTGGCTGTGCACGTGGCTGTGCACGACGCCGGCAGACCCGGGTCGTTGGCCTCGCTCCCTCATTTGCTGAGCCATCCCAGGTAAGTCACTCAGCCTCTCTGGCACCTTCTGGAGTTCTCACAGCGAGGCAGCACTGAGGCCCCGAGAGGGTGAGCGGCCAGCTTGGGTCACAAGGCAGGGGCCTGGCAGCACGAGCAGGGGCGGTGGGCTCAGGGCCCCCAGGAGCAGCCCAGACATCCCCCTGGGTAGGTGAACCCCTTTCCTGTCGCCCAGCCCCTTCCCTTGATACAAAGGCCCAGACCTACCGAAGGGGGCGGGCAGAGAAGGGCTCCCGGGCCAGCTGGGCTGAGGACACAGGCCGGGACGTGATTGTGATCGGAGCCAGGAAGGAAGCCACACAGCTGGAGGCCAGGCGCCACTGTATCACCTGGGGGTGGGGGGCCACCGCTCCCCTCCGTCCTGCTCAGCCGCCCCCATGCTGCTCAGCTCCGCAGGGCAGTGGGGATGTGGGGCGCCGTGGCCCGCCCCCTCTGGGCCCCACCCTGCCGCTGACTTCCCCTGCCCAGCCTCAGTTTCCCCATCTATAAAACCTTGGAGAGCAAGACAGTTGGGCCAGATCCACGTACTGCCAGGAGTTCCACGCAGGTGACATCTGACGAGGGCAAGCCACCGCTGTAGTGTGTCACCTGCATCGACTCACTTACACGTCACCCTTCCCCAGGAGCTGAGGGCCCCAGTTGCCGCCGGAAGTTCAGGCCGTGCCCAGGGTCACCCGTGAGGGGCAGAGTGGGGCTCGGACCCAGCAGCCGCCCTCGAGTCCAGGCCTGGCTGCCCCCCGCCCCCGTCTTGAGTCACACGTGCTGCCCCCCTTACATGGCTCACACGTGAGGGTGAGACACTGGGCAGGCCTCGTCCGAGGCTGGGACGTGCCAGTTTACAAACCAGACGCCGGGGAGCTGGTAGGTACACGGGTGTCATAGGTGGTCCACAGAGGATGCTAGATGGTGGGCGGATAGACTGATGGCTAGAAAAATGACAGATGACCAGCTGGGGTCTGGCACCCATGCTGGGGGACTCCCGGCTGGCTGTCCCCGACGTGGCCCTCAGGGCTGCCCCGCCAACCTCCCTACCCCCCCCCCCCCCCGCACACACACACACATACGCGAGGGGACGGGGAAAGGAGCACGTCTCCCTTCCGGGTGGGAAGAGGACAAACAGGAAGTCCCCCTGCCCTCCCCCACAGGAAGCAGGTTGGGGAGGAAGCTTAGGGACCTCCCAGGGGACTGCCTGGGACATGGTGCAGGGAGGCCACAGGGCTGTGAGCTCAGCGGTCCTGGGCTCGCTCTCATCAGCATCCTCTGACACCACTCCCCCAAAGAGGACCCATCCACACACCCCCAGAACCCCAGATGAGGACCCATCCACACCCCCCAGATGAGGACCCATCAGCACCCCACCCCAGACCTTCAGTGTCCTGGGGGTGAAGGGGGGTCAGGCCATCCCAGGGCACAGGAGTGAGGGACCCCAGCCCCTAGCCCTGGCGGGTGTCTGCGGCTGCATCCACTTATCCCTCCAGCCCCCCTCACAGCAGCCAAACTCCTGCAGCTTGCTCAGACTTTATTGAAGGAGGAGCTGGAGGGGGCCCCAGAACCACAGACCCCCCAATTTCCCCAGGGGGGCTCCACTGGACGTTTGGTGGCTGATGGCTACGGCTCACTCCTGGGGCTTCGGGCGCAGCTCAGTAGCCCCCATCCCTGCAAGTGTCCAGGACCCACTCAGCTCAGCACACACGGCCAATGGGGGAGTACCCCACAGCTCCCAACACCCGGGTGTGGGGGACCCTCACCCCAGCTCAGGCCCTGCAGGGGTGTGGGGGAGCCTCACCCCCAGCTTGGACCCTGCAGTGGGGTGTGGGGGAGCCTCACCCCCAGCGCAGGCCAGTCCATGCCAGCTCCACCCCGGCCAGGCGGTGCTCACTCAGCACCTGCACGCGGGTGACGGCCGCCAGTGGGCGGTGGCGGTGTGCAAACTGGAGCACTCGGTGCTGCTGGGCGTGGACGTGGAAGTGCTGGGTGTCCGAGCTGACTGCCATCTGCGGGTGGAGCCCAGTGACCCGCAGCCTCTGGTCCCGTCAGCACAGCCAGTGAGCCGAGGGTCCCGCACCACGTGGAGCCCCATCACATGGGCCCATCCCGGACGGGAGCTCTGAGCCCCAAGGGAGTGTCCCCATCCTGTCTCCCAGGACGGGTGGCTGGCAGCCAGGGCTGGGGGACAGCCCGTTGCACCCACTAGCCCTGAGATTTCTGCACTGGTCAGTTCCCCTGTAACTGTCCCCCACGGGCCCCCGGCGGGACAGCAGGGCCACTGGGAACCAGGGACAGTGAGCGCAACCAGGTGGCCCTCAGGGGGCTGGAGCCTGGCCGCCCTGCCCCCAGGGGCCTCCCCCACCCTTGCCCCCCATCACCTCAAAGGGCTCCCCCAGCACCAGCGGAAAGACGCTGGACACCTCCTCCTGGCCCCAGTGGCCGCCCCGGAAGGCGTTGGCCACCACGGTGGCACTGGAGAATCGCGGCTTGACGTGGAAGGCGATATCCCCCTCGTCGGTCAAGAAATTGATCTCAAACCTGGGAGGCATTGGGGCTCATGAGAACAGCGGACAGCGAGGTAGTCACCCCACCCAAAGCCAGAAGGGGAGCCCGGGGCGGGTGGCGTCCCTTACCTGTCCTCTCCAGAGTCGGAGTGTCCCTGGACCCGCAGGTTCCAGCCTGGGGCCAGGCCCTCCGCACTGAAGGCTTCAAACTGCAGGCAGAGCGGGGGCGGAGGCCCAGGGTGTGTGGGGGCCCCCCCCACCGGCCCCCCCAGAAAGTGCCTTCCACAGGACCCCAGCCCTGCCGTGATGGGGCGGTGTGGTCCCAGCGCGGGGGGGAACCCAGGCCTTACCCACCTGCAGTGCCATCTCCCTGGTCTCTGCAGGCGGGCACAGCCACCTGGGGGTATAGGCAGGGGGCTGGGCACGTGGAGCCCCACCCCCATGGCCTGCCGGCACTCTGCCCTTCCCTGCCCCCGTCCCCCCTCTGTGCTGGCCGCCCCCCCCCCCAGCGGGCCCTCCATTCAAGCACCAGGGACAAGGGTAGGGTCACAGGCTCACCCCTCATCTCCTCAGGGCCCCGCTGGCTCTGAAACGTCTCTTCTTGGGGTCACTTGGACCCCTGGAGAAGCAGCCCCCCACGCTTGCCGGAAGGGCGGACAGGGCAGGCCCCAACCCTCCCGATGGGTCAAGTGAGGCAGGAGAGGGAGGCCTTCTGGGGCTGGTCTGATGGGGGTTCATGTGTGCCCCGCCCCAGCCCCTCCTGGCTGCCCCCTCGGGCTGGCTCAGCTGCCCCAGGCACCCGGATTAGGCTGGCCGCAGGGATCAGCACATTCCAGGGCGGACAGAGGGGTGGGGATGGCGTTTCCCACACCCGTCACCCCTCCTGGCCTGGCCCCTGAGCCCCTCTCAGCTGAGCTGGGGAGGAGGCCAGGCTGAGCCCTGGGGGAGTGTAGGGGACCTGGGCAGGCTATCCCCAGGCTTTGGGGCAGCTGGGGGGCCTCTTGGCGGCACTGTCCAGGGAGCGGGCCCAGCGAGGAGCCAGGCTGGGTGCTCAGAGCAGCAGGCCTGCTGTGTGAGTGTGCAAATGCGTGGTGAGTGTACGTGGGAACGTGTGTGCGCAGGTGAGTGTGCGTGAGAACGTGTGTGTGTGCAGGTGAGTGTGCAAATGCGTGGTGAGTGTGCGTGGGAATGTGTGTGTGCAGGTGAGTGTGCGTGGGAACGTGTGCGTGTGCAGGTGAGTGTGCAAATGCGTGGTGAGTGTGCATGGGAATGTGTATGTGCAGGTGAGTGTGCGTGGGAACGTGTGCGTGTGCAGGTGAGTGTGCAAATGCGTGGTGAGTGTGTGGGAACGTGTGTGTGCAGGTGAGTGTGCGTGGGAACGTGGTGTGCGTGGGCACGTGTGTGTGTGCAGGTGAGTGCGTGGGCACGTGTGTGTGTGCAGGTGAGTGCGTGGGCACGTGGTGAGTGTGCGTGGGCACGTGTGCGTGTGCAGGTGAGTGCGTGGGCACGTGGTGAGTGTGCGTGGGCACGTGTGCGTGTGCAGGTGAGTGCGTGGGCACGTGGTGAGTGTGCGTGGGCACGTGTGCGTGTGCAGGTGAGTGCGTGGGCACGTGGTGAGTGTGGGACTGCGTGTTTAACACGGACCAGTGTGTGCGTGCACAGGAGCTCACACCGGCGTGAGGCGTGTGTGAGTGCGTGTGTGAGCTCGGGTGCTGCTGCTGAGCCGAAGCCCTCAGCCCCAGGGGGGTCCCAGCCCCACACAAACGTGTGCTCCTCCCTCAGCCCCCTGCAGGGGTGCCCCTGGTGCACTGACCTGGGCAGGCACGTGCCTGGCCAGCTGTTGGCGGGGTGCGGGGGTGATGCTAAAGCCAGGAGGAGGCCTAGCGATGGCCGTGAAGCCGGCCTGCAGTATGGGCCGAGCAGGGGCCAGCACTGGCTAGTCCTTCCCGCCGGGCAGTAAGGCACCAGCAGGGCCTGCAGGGGGCGGCCCTGAGCCACCAGCCGCTGGCTGTGGGGTCCCCACTCCCACATGGGGCCTGTCCCAGCCCCGCCTGGCTGTCCTGGGGCCTGCAGACCCCGGGCACATGTCTACTCACTGCCTCCCGCCCCCGACCACCACCTGAGAAGGTGGCTTGTCACAATGGCACAGCAGCAAGGTGAGCCCTGTCCTGCCTCCCCACCTCTCTGTCCTGTCCCCAGTGCAGAGGTGCTGGCACTGGGCAGGCCTGGCACCCACTGCTGGCTGGGGACACGGAGCCTGGGCTCCGGCCCAGTGCTGGGCGGAGCACGCAGTCAGGGGTCTGGAGCAGGCTTGGAGCGGGGGGCCTCTGGGCCTCGGTGTTCCCCAGCAGTCCTGCTCCCCATGGCCCGCTCTGCTGCCGTGCCTGTCCTCTGGGCGGGGGAGGGCCGCCTGCAGCCACCACGGCCCTGGCTGGGCCCCGGAACCTGGGTCATTGTCTCCTCGCTAGGGTCAGCAAGGGTACCAGGGGAGGGACCCGGGGAGTGGGAGCCTCTGGAGCCCTGGCCGGGCATCAGGGGCCTGGGCGTGGGGCTCTGCCCCCAGAGCACCCTGGCCTGAGGTGAGGGGACCTGGGCACCCCAATTTGGCCAGGCCTGTCCCTCCCTGAGCCCCAGCCCCCCATCTGATCAATGAGGGCTTGCATTGTGGGGAGCCCAGGAGGTCTCAGGGGCGGGATGAGTCTGGTCTGCTTACCCGAGCCTGGACTCAGCAAGCCCCACCTGCACTGTGACACCTGTCCCTGATGTGCGTGCACACCTGGCCAGGCCTGTGGCTTTGGAACCTCCCTCATGGGGTGGGAGCGAGGGGCAACCAGAGCTCCCAACGACCGGGTGGCCCCAGGAGAGCTGGGGGTGGAGGGAGGGACACGGCAGCCAGTGCAGCCCTGCAGGCAGCCCGGTGTCATGGAGTCTGGGGGGGATCCCAGCTGCGCCTCGCGGGTCGGGGGGTGCGGTGGGCAGCCCTCACCCTGCATTGCTGGCCAGCCGGAGCTGGTGCCGTGGACACAAACAGGCCTGCCCACAGGGGCCGCCCTCCCGCTCCCGGATGTGCGGTTTGGCCCCGGGCTGTTGACTTTCACAGGCGTCTGAGGAGGTGGCAGGGTCTCCACCCAGCAGCAGGGAGGATCTTCACCAGGATGGCCACCTCCACCCCTGGGGCTGCTGTCGCCAGGTGGTGCCCGCAGGGGGCTGTTGCTGGGAGACGTCCGGCAGAGAGACCCTGCCCCTTCCCTGGTGCTCGCTGGCCAGGCACGCGGCGGAGCCCATCACGTGTGCGGCACCAGCGACACCAGGAGGGCGAGACCATTACCCCCGTGTCACAGAGAAGGACACAGGATTCAGAGAAGTTAGGTGACTTGCCCAAGGTCACACAGCTAGGGAGTAGCAAAGCCAGGTCGCAGCAGTCTGCCCTTGAACTTGGAGCCCCACAGCAGGCCCAGATGGGGGCAGGGGCACCTGAAGCGACGAGCACAAGCAGGAGTTAGGAGGTGGTGGGGGTGGCGTCGCAGGGAGAGGTGCAGCGAGAGCAGGGGGCTGAGCCCAGAAGCGGAGCGTCGAGGACAGGCAGGGTCTGACATGCCTCAGTGTCCCCAGGTGCACCTGAGGAGGAGCGCCTCATCTTTTGGGGGGGCCAGTGTCGCTGTCAGGGTCTTGCTGGAGTCAGGCATCGTCGTGCCAACTTGAGCAATGAGGAAACTGAGGCTGGGCAGGCTCTGGCCTGGCAGAGGCAGGGAACCGCCAGCCCCCGCCCCTGCCCTGGACACGTCGGGAGCCAGTGCTGTCCCCAGGCCTGCGCCACGCTCCCTGCAGCCCTGCCTGGCCAGCGCCACGTGGGCCTCGTCTGCTCCGCCAACCCGCTGGCTTCGGATGTCCCCACCCAAGACTGCTGGGACAGGCCCAGGGGGCCGCGGCTCCCAGAATAACCCCCTGCCCGCTCCAGGCCGGCTGTGGAGGGCGGCGTGTTGGAACCCAGAGCTGTGAGCATCACAGCCCCGGGTGGAGTGGGGGGCTGGGCATGGGGACACGGTGGGGGACAGGAACAGGGACAGGGATGGAGAGAAGGTGATGGCTAGGAAAACCGAGCTGTGGATGGAGACCTTTAGAGACACCTGGGGAATAGGGTCAGGGACAGGGGCAGAGGCCGAGCGTGAGAGAGGGGGTACGGCAAGCACGCCCCAGGCAGGGCAGCCTGGGCCCCAGAAGGGACACCCCCAGGCCAGAGGAGGGAGGGAGCCTGCACCCCTGAGTTGGAGTCTGGCCGGGTGGGCAGCTAAACAGAAGGTGGGGGTTGGATGGAAGGTCATTGCAAGGACGGGGTCCCCACTGGACCACCCAGGGACCCAGGAGCCCCACCTGACCAGGTTGGGCCCCACAGGGCCCCGGAGGCTCTGAAGGACTCATCTCCTGGCCTCCCTGACTCCCCAGAGGGGTGTGGGACTGGCCTGAGGCCCCCGGCCTTGGAGCGGGCCCGTCTGGGCCGACGGGGAGGTGGGCAGCTAGGGACTGGTGTGGAGTCGGCACGGTCAGCGTCAGGACCAGCTCCGCAGGCCCCGGCCCCGCCCCCCACCCGCCAGGCTCCGCTCGCCGTGACTGTGGACGTTTTGTGTTTCTCGGGATAGAAAACAAACGCGGCGCACACCCACTCGCGTGTGCAGCTCCAGGGGCGATGGAGGGCCTGTGCCGGGGCCAAGTTTGAGACGTGAGTCCCCACAAGGTGCCCGAGGGAGCACTGGGACCCGGGAGGGCTGGACATGGGTGCGCGGTGCCCACCTGGCAGGAGGATGCGTGTCCCCCGAGCCCGGGGCAGAGCCCGACACCATGGGGGGCCGGACGGGAGTGGGCCCCGCGCAGAGGCAGCACTGCCAGGACAGCTGTCGTCCAGCAGCAGGTCCTGGGCGCGAGGAGGCTGGGGCCTGGGCTGGGCGGAGGGCAAGGCCGTGGCCGGCGGGAGGAAGTGGGGACCCTCGTCCCCACCGGCTCCATCGGCTCCGTCTCCGCACGCCAGCTCATCCCGGCCACCAGGGCCACTCACCCTGTCCCCGTTCTGACTGCTGCTCCCACTTCCCTGGGCTGGAACGGGACACGAGATTTTTTTCAAAAACATTTCCTTTGCAAAATAATCCTTCAAAATATGTTTTTGGAAACGGCTCCTGATCTGAACAGGAAGAAGTTAATTACAGTCCCTCCCTGAGGGGCAGGGGGAGGAAGCCTGGTGGTCAGGCACATGCATGAGGGCCAGGGTGGTCAGCTCTGACGTCCCCATCCCCCCACGGCCTCACCTCCCTTCCCCGTGACCCTGCTGCCACCCCCCAGTCCCCAGTTGTTGGCTCCCTACAGGCCCAAGCCCCTCGGCCCATAGATGGAGAGACAGAGGGAGGGCCAGGGCCACAGCCAAGGTCACAGGTTGGAAGCAGAGCAGAGCCCCTTCCTCTGCTGTCACATGGTGTCCGTGAGAGACCGAGGCTAGGCCTGTATGGACATGCATGTCTACGTGTGTGTACGTGTGTGCACGCACACGAGTGTGTACATGTGTGTGGGTGTGTATGTGTGTACATGACAGTGTGTGCACCTGTATGTTTGCACATGCACGTGTGCATGACCATGTGTGTACTTGTGTGCATGTGTATGTATGTGTGCATGTGTGTACCTGTGTGCATGAGAGTGTGTGTGTACATGTGTGAAGCTGAGCGAGCGTGTGCCATGTTGGGGTGGGCTGAGGGAGGCACAGGGGTTTGCAGGATCAGCTCAGCAGGATGTGGGCCACTTTCTCCAGTGCAGAGGGGCTGGCTGGTCTGGGACCACACAAATCTCGTGTCCCGTTCCAGCCCAGGGAAGTGGGAGCAGCAGTCAGAACGGGGAACAGGGTGCAGCCCAGGGGACCACAGGAGGAGATAGGGGCTCCCCACCACTCCACGAATAGGAGTCATCGAGTTCCCTTGGGCTCACTATACACTGTCTTCTAGATGTTTCTATGTCTGCATCCATCTCAGTAAGCTCTGATGCTTGCGTTCTGGGTCATGTCTTACAGATACAAGGCTTGTGGTTACCTTGGAAGTTTGAGGTGTCTAAACCCTGACCTTAGCTTAGCCATCCAGTCAGAGGTCTTTCCACTCAGGATGCAGCACCAGGGTTCACCTGAGTGCAAATCTGGGGAGTGAGCCCCAGGGGCCATCCTTTCCTCTGGCCACCCACCCATCCATCCATCCACCATCCATCCATCCATCCATCCACCATCCACCATCCACCATCCATCCATCCACCA
>PVJL010016642.1:0-20382 GCA_004026885.1 Lyroderma lyra
GATAATAGATGATCTGCTTTTGAAGGAGGTAATGCATATTTTCATTGTTAAACTGCATGTACTCAAACTGCATATATTGGTGATGGGAAATAAACTCGGGGCTTCACCATCAGTGAAGACCGGCCGCATCAGCAATCATGTGAGTGTGTCTCTTTCTTTAATTCCCGCTCCCCCCTTCAGGTACTGATCGACTTGTGGCAGCTGGTCCGTCATAGGTTTCTGACACTCTCAGGATGTGGGTCATCACACCGTCTCTCTCACACAATAATCCATGGCCTTGTCCTCAAATCTGAAGCTGCTCAGCTCCATGTAGGCTGTGCTTGTAGATGTGTCTGTTGCCATGGTCATTATGTCCTGAAACTTCTGTGCATATATTGTGCCACTATCTTTAGAGTTTATTCCTCCCATCAACTCCAGCCCTTGTCTTGGGGCCTGTCTCACCCAGTGCATATAGTAGTCAGTGAAGGTGTATCCAGAAGCCTTACAGGACACATTCACTGAGGTCCCAGGACTTTTCACATCAGCCCCAGTTTGTACCAGCTGGACCTGGGCATGAACACCTGTGGAGAGGAGACAAAAGTGGGTGGAATACCTCTTTACTGGCCTACATCCCCTCATCAGCTCAGGGACTGGGGATCCTCTTACCTGTGTCCACAGCCACCAGGAAGAAAGGTTTTCAGCTCCAGTCTATAGTAAGGACTTTGCTGTCAGGACTTCTGTATGGTAGGGTGTGGTTGTTGAGTGATGCTCTCAGTGCACAGACATGTCCATATTTAACCTAGTCTGCCTCAGCTCATCTGCATATTTATGAGACACTGTACTTTATAGCTGAAGCCTTTGTTCACCTGTGAGAAGATTGATGACTCTGGGCCCATGCACTGTGAGTGTGAAGGTCCAAATCTTGATTGTCGCTGGCAAATATATGTCCCACTCCATGTCCCTGATACTGTGCAGACAGAGCTTTTTCCACTGAGGAATAAACTTCCACAGGAGATGTTTCTTATTGTGATTCCTGCTTTGAATGACACAGCAACTACCTGTGCCTATTCTGGGCTTTGATAGTGATTGTCTCATTTCTCAGTTAAGTGTGTTTGTCTCCTAAATACTGCAGCTAATAAGTTAATAAAACCATCCTGGTCCTCCAGCTTCATTATAATTCATACATCTGAAAATATTTCTTTTGTTTGTAATTCTTGTGGCATTATCAAGTTTGGAAAATGGTTCTTACAGAAAAAAAATTATAGTGGCTTCAGCAATTCCTATCAATCTGTTATTTTATATTGATTTTTTATTTTTCAAAAGAGAAAGTTCCAGGCTTTTAGAGGAAGCTCCTGTCCCACTTCTTTCTAATCTTTTTTGGGGGGCTTTATCCCACCCTGAGCCCTGCAAAATAGGTAATAGTATATGACCATAGAATCTCCAGTACAGTATCAGATGGTCTTACCTCAACATTACAATGTTTCCTCAGGGACATCATCTGCTTTTGGCAGTCTCTGGAAATTACCTTCACTAAACCCCAATGACTCTGCAGGTTGTTACCAAGTAAAACCTTTATCAACACACAAGAGAGACCCCTTTCCTGGGGCTGCCAGATGCACAGACACAGTCAAAACCCTCCTGAGTCCAGATGCTCTATGGTGCTTTGGATGTGAATTATCTTTTTTGGGTTCTTCTGGTTAAGGTGACATAGGAGAATCTCTGCATGTGGGTCACAGCACTTTCTACCTCTGCTATTCGATAAATTACACACAGACACAAACCCTTGATGATATTTGCATCAATGAGCCTAAAATTTTTCCTTATTTTCTATATGTGGCACATGGGTAGTGTCTCTACTCTGAACATAACCTGGGTGTGACCTGCTTTAAGAACCATAGTAAAGATAAATCCAATATAAGCAGAGACTGAAAAGTGTCTGAAGACTTGATTTTCTGGATCTTCCAGCATTTGATACCTTCAAGGGCTGTGGTAAGAAAGTTCCAGGGTTTTCCTGGGGAGGGTCAGAACCAGGCACCCTATGTCCAGTCAGTGCAGTCAACACTGACTTCTTGACATGTGGGAAAATCACACTAGATTTAGAGCTTCTTGGACCTATTCTCAGATTGAAGAGCCGGGGTTCTTGAGTATAGAACCATTAAAGTTTCATCATGTGGGAGCTCCCCAGGAGCAGAAGCAGGTTCTGATGCAGAAGTGTGGGGCTCAGAAAAGCAAACCTGGGACATCAAAAACACTCTGCCCCAGTGATTGAAATATGTTCCACTGTGTATCCTGGTGTTTTGAGCATCTTTGTGGTCCTGATTTTCCCCTGATATCCTGAATGCACTGGTGTGTCCTGAGCACCCACTGGTGTCCTGGGTGGCCCTGGTATATGAGGGTCTCAGGAGCCCCGTCCTCCTGACTTTCCACAGCAGGGTTTGCATCAGATTTCATACTGACTTTCCTTTTCTGTGTCTCTCTCAGGGTAACAAATGCCATGTTTTTGTCTTTTTACTGTTCTTTATATTTTGCTCATGTGCAAAGCTTTTGTATAATCTTTTTAGATAGTGAATCTGCTTTTCACAGATGCAGCTAAGGCAGTTTACCAAAATCTCCCACCCTCAATATCTGATCACTCTTGATACAATATCATGGTAATTTAACTCCTTTCTATTTCTGGGATCACAGGCTTAGGGAGAAGTCAACATTTTCAATCCCAATAAATTTGATAGATTGAAATGGTGAACAGGAACACAGTCAAGGTCTGTTGTGCGTGAGCTGTTTTACTAACAAAAATAATAAAAATATTTGTAACAATATATTAATATTGTAAAAGGTGCTTAGAATTTCAAATGAAAGCAGTGAGTTGATTTTAAGAAATCCATATTACTTCATCAATCAAAAGGAAAAATTAATGATTGGAAAGAATGTAGATGGAAGTGTTTGGGGATGATGATTTATTAAAACTGGTGAGCTAATTTGGTTAATAATGTTTTTAAATCTACATTTTCATTGAACACGTATAGAGAAGTGATGTTCCTGCAGGTATAAAATTATAAGTTTGAAATATAAATCTTTTCTTACAAATTGTCCACTTTTTTACTTGTACTAGCTTTAATGATGCACATTTGACTATAATAAAATACAGAGAACAACAGAATGCATGCATATCTGAATATATAGGCATTTTATTGTATCTACTAGCAAGAAGCAGAAGTAGAAAAATTCCCACACACTTGTACTTTAACTGGGCTATTCGCAGTGACCCACTTGAAGGACCTGTGTAATGCCCAGACAAGATTGGCTTCTCATGCAAGAGACTAGCAGGCAAGATAAGAGTCACCAACCTGGCAGTGAGAAGGGATCCTGTTAGTAGTGTGTGACTTTGATTTCAAATTGCAGAAACAAACATGTTATATTTAGAACCCCTCAATATTGATGACATGTAGGCGACTTCTAACTTCAATATATAATAAGTGAATGATAATTAAGTCCATTGGTGTGTGTACATAGCAATGAAAAAACATAAATATATACATTTAATATGTATAAATGACAACAAAATGTCACCTCCATTATATTTAATAAAATGTACTTCACAGAAAAAAAACCTAAAATATTATATTATAAGTCCTTAATTTTCATTTCTGACAGCTACTGACTGCAATCCCTCAGGATATGTCAATGTTATCGGCTACATTTTAAAATTTATTTCAAAGAAAATGTCAGTTTTTTACAAGTGCATGGTCTGTCTTAACACAACTTGCAGCATTCTCACAAAACATTACTTCTCTTTGTAAAATTTTCATTGGGCATCCATCAGGAGATTCTAACAAGAAATAAACTGATCTTACTTCTGATCACTTTCAGTTTGCCTTCCTGAGCCTGAGATGCTGAGCTATATGGGCAACTGGACAACAATGAAGGGTGGATGTTCTCTTCTTCATAGGTAGATAATCATAAAATGTGGCAACAGATGTACACCTGAGAAAGGAACGCAAGGCTGCATAACTTTTAAGCATGAATTCAGTGTATCAGTTGATGTTAGTGTCCTCATTACTAGGTGTCACTGGCTTCTTAACTTTGAATGAGACCAAAAAGATTAAAATGCTGAAAATATACTATTTTATTTTTCAGACTTAGAGATTCTGAGAAGTAGGAGAGAGTTGTGGAGGTGATGGAAAGGCTGTGGGTTTTCAACTACACGAGTCCATTTACAGAAGATATATCTACCTAGATTTCAAGAAAAAAATATAAATAAGATAAAATAATAGTATGGTTAGTCAAATAAATTCAGAAAAACTGAAATAAGTAACAATGACCTCATTTACTTCTAATGCACTGCTCTATGAAATGGAGATCATTGTACTTTTAAATTCCTAGATATTGTAATGATTAGAGAAGTTAAAATTACCTTAATTTCTGGTCCTTGGCTAGTGTGGTTATTACAGTTGTGAGTTTACTCTATAGCGAAAACCTCTGTGTTTCTATTTATAGAAAACTGTTTTTACTTTCTGCATATTAGAAAATAGTTTACAAAGTATGGAACTAAGAACCCTTTAGTGGAAACCAGCCATTCTTCATTCCCCTCTCTGGGAAATGAGCTCAGAGAACACTATGCCTCCTGGTGGTCCCAGAAGCACATTTTTCTTCAAATCCCCACAGAGATATAGAGATTCCATGTGGTCCTTTCCTTTACCCAGCATTCAATTGTGGGTTTCTTCCAGTGCCAAAGGTGAAGTGTGTCTCTTGGAGACAGCACAAAGATGGGTTTTGTTTTTTAATCCACTCTGCTATTTTGTGTCTTTTTATTGGTAAGGTCTGTCCATTAACATTTAGAGTGATAATTGATATATGAGGAGTTCCTATACCAATTACTTTCTTTTTTAATTTTTAATTTTTTAATTTTTAATTTTTTAACTTTTTAATTTTTTTCTTTTTTGTTGTCCCATCTTTATTTTATTTATTTTGATGTTTTGTTTTAGGTCAAAAAGCCTCCTTCAGTATTTCTTGAAGTGTCAATTTTGTGCTGGCTAATTCCCTCAGGTACTGATTGTCTGTGAATGTCTCTATTCCTTCTTCATACCTGAAGGATAATTTTGCTGAATAATTTATTCTTGGCTGGAAGTTTCTCTGTTTGATATTTTAAATATTTGATTTCACTCCCTCTTGACTTGTAGAGTTTCTTCTGAGAAGTCTGCTGCCAGCCTGATGGATTTACCTCTAAAGTTGTAGTTCTTTTTTCCCTAGCTGTCTAGACAATTGTCTCTTTTTCTATGGTTGTTTTGACATCTTTAGTACAATATGTCTTGGAGAAGATCTGTGAGGGTCTAGTTATCTAAGAGACTTATTTTCTTCTTGAATTTGGGGATTTATTCCAATTTTTTGGGGGGGAGTTCCTTGCAGGAAATCAAACCCAGGTTACAGCGTTGAGAGTGCCAAAAAACACCCTTTAATTTTTAATTTTAGATCTTTCCATATGTTTGGGAAGTTCTCATCTACTATTTGTTTCGGTATATGCTCTGTAGAGTGCTCTTTTCCTTCTTCCAATCCTATTATTCTGATGTTCTAATGTATGATGTAGTCAGATACTCTTGCAGAGTTCTTTCAATATTTTTTGTTCCATATTCCCTATCTTCCTCTTTCTGAGATGTTTCCATGTTCTGATCTTGACAATCACTAATTCTTTTCTCCAGTTTTTTGGCCCTGTTTTCTGTGGCAGTTACTTTATTTCCCACTTCTTTTAGAGTATTTTTCATCTCTCAAATTTCCATACCATACTTCCTTATGGTTTGAAATTTTTTGTTAAACTATTCCATTCGTTCATGGATTTCCTTTCTGAGATCATTCATCTCAGTTGTGGTGTTTTTGCAGTATGTTTTCATTTCTCTGAGAGCCTTTAGAATGACTATTTTACATTCTTTGTTACTTAATTCATAAATTTCTAGATTTATAAGATACTTTTCAGGAGATATTTTATCTTTTTTCTGAACAGATTTAAATCCTATTGTACTCATATTGTCTGCTGTTGTCTTTTTCTTCCACATGAGAACTTTATTCCCACAGAGCCCAAGAAGTCACTTTATTTATCTGATTAGTATGACCATGGTGTGTTGCTGCTGAGCAGACACTAGGTGGAGCTTGGGACAAATTTTGGGACAGAGGGGAAGTTTTTAAGCAATATCTCGAGTCTCCATCAGCATTTGAAGGTGTGTCACAGCAGTCTTCAATCTCTGCTTCCTGCAGTTTGTTGTGGAAGCTTCAGGAGAAGGGGGAAGCTGACAAAATGCAAGATGAAGCTGCCCTTCTTCCTGCATTTTGTTGTGGAAGTTGGGAGAGACAGGGGATCCTAATGGGATGCAGGCTGAGACCACACATTGGTTGAGGTGAATGTCGTCAAATTCTCCTTTTTTATTTCTTCAGAGATTTACTCTCAGCTGTGTTTCAGTGATTCATTTCCACAACAAACTTCCAGGCAACATTTGCAATTCTAAGCCCTGAGCATACTGTGTGCACACCACAAACTGAGATGAGGTGCCATGCAAGGGCATGCACACTGGTGTGACTTGAACTGCGAATGTGCCAGGAGCCATGATGCTGTGTTTGGGGCCCTAATCCCATCTAGGGCATTTCAATGTCCAACTCCACTTCCTTGCTATTTAGAGCTTCAGAGTTCAATTCCCAGGCTTTGTCTCCAACACGCTGCTTTTAAGTCCAGCTCCATCGTGGTCTCCCTGTGTTTCAGCTACGCTGGCTTCCACTCTTGTTGCTTCTTGGCCTATCCACTCTTCTGTAATGTGCTGCTCCCTGATTTCTCTCTAGTTTCTTTAGTTAGCTGTGGTGGTGTTGGGATGATCCATCACTACTCCCTCTCTTCTCTCCCGCTCACCACCCCCCTTTCTCTAACTTTCAGGTGTTTTCTTGCAATGTGTGGATTTCTCAGTTGTCTCTGTGCCATTCATGGTTTCCTGTGTTGGATCCTGGCTGGCTGATTAATTACCTTTTTCAGGAGAGGTTTTACAGACCTTACCACCCTGACAAATCCCCTCCATGTTCTATACTCATTATCAATACAGGGAGCCTCTTGGAATAGAAACCATGGCAGCTGCTCTTTTTTCATTGACTTACATGGTCTCAGAGTAAAATGAATCTAAGAGTAAAATGATAAGAATTTAATCCAGTTCTGGGAATGTGTTTCTTCTCATTGTTCTCACCTGCTCCATTGAACCAACTCCATGGCAGCTGGACTTCCTTAGTAAGGATTTCAGGAGCACCTGAATGGACAGTAGATTGTGCTACAATGGAAGTAAAAGAGCCCAGCAGAAAAAATATTGTAATAAAATAAATAGGAGGAAGGTTAAAATGTAAATGGGATGCCTTCGAACGTTACAAGTAATGAACACATCCAAATGAACAAGCAATCCTGACCAAAAGAAGAATTACAGAAACAGGTGACTGAATGTTAGAGATGCATCAAGTTTCATCGAGGGCTTATTTTCCTCTGAAGAGCTCAAAGGATAAACCAAGAGCAGAGGATAAACATGGAGCAAGAGGACCAAGTGAAAAGAAGAGTGATGATCTGTATTGTCTGAGTGGAAAAACTTAACAGAGAAACACAGCAGTGCCTTTGTGTTATATTAAGTTCAGTGGGGTTTGAGGGTTAATATATAACATCCTCACTGCTCCCATTTCTAGAAAGTCTATGCTTTCTAGTAAGACCAGTTTCATAGGTTGTGGATTTACATAAAATACAATCATAATCAGAAATTTTTTGCTCATGATATATGTAAATTTTAAGGAGTATATGTTGTGGAAATTTTGTTATTAACAATTTTATTAGAATATATGTGACATATAGTGTGTAAATTTAAGGTGAAAAGCATGTTAATTGGATACTTATACATATTTTCATGTGATATCTATTGGAGTAATAATTACTACCACTATCACATTACACAATTATTTAATTTTAGTACTTAAAATAATTAAATTGTACTCTTTTGCCTATATTCACTACCTTGTGCATTAGATTGCTAAAATTTATTTACTACTTAGTTCAAGTTTCAGCCTTTAAACTAGTAAAAATTTTTGTGTCAATCTCTAAAATGGTCTAACCACCATAAATGAAAGCATTAGTTATATAAAAACCATCTTATTTCCTACTTTATAAATTAAAACTGATGAATAATTCAAATCACCTTCTTTTACTGCAGCTGATTAAATATTTATTGAAAAACAGTAAACAAATTGATGCTATTTTATTTTTTTCATCAGGTATCAGTGTCTAGGTAGCAAGTGACTTAGTTCCAGTCAAGCAGGCAGGAAAAAGATCTGTAGTACATTCCTGGTTCTTCACTAGTTAATTTCAGAAGAATCATCCATTTCTGCTTGCAGCTTTATTCATGTCTGCATGTGACCCTGGGGAATGTTTTCACCATGTCTGTATATGGGAATAAATTGGAAAACATAGCTCAGTCTCTGGCTGTATGCTTTTGAAAAATTGGGAGGAAGAAAAACTGCTCGGTAAACAAGAGTTTGAACTAACAAACTAAGGCCACACACATCTAGAGTTCTTTTTTTTCTCATTTTAATTCATTTTTATTGTTAGACTAAATTGGGGTGACATCTCCTAGCAAGGGCTACATAGGTTTCGGGCATACAATTCTACAGTGCATTGTCAACTTCTTCTATAATAAGTTCAACACCTAATGTGACTTCTCTTTCCATCACCATATATTTAGCCTCCCCTCCCTCTTCTCCCACCCGCTCCCCTTTCTCCCCTGCCTGACCCACTTGTCCCCAAATAAACATTAAACTATTGATTGTGTCCATCAGTTATTTGTTCATTTCTTTTTTCTTTGTTGTTTTCAGTTTTATATTTCGTATATAAGTGAAGTCATACAGTTCTTTAATTTTTCTGTCTGGCTTATTTCGCTAAGCATGATGATCTCCAATTCCATCCATTTTGTTGCAAATGGCAATATTTCTATAGCTGAGTAATATTCCATTGTGTATACGTACCATTGCTTATTTAACCAATCATCTGCCATAAAGCACTTTGGATATTTCCATGTTTTGGCCACTGTGAACAGCGCTGCAATGAACACTAGGGTACATAAGTCTTTGCAGGCAAATGTTTTCAAGTTTTTTCGGGATATAGCCAGAAGGGGGATTCCTGAGTCATATGGTAACTCTATTGCCAATTTTCTGAGGAACCTCCACATTCTCTTTCATAGTGGTTGTACCAATTTGTATTCCCACCAGCAGTGTGCGAGGATTCCTTTTTCTCCACATCCTCTCCAGAACTTGTTATTCCTTGTCTTGTTAATAATAGCCATTCTAACAGGAGTTAGGTGGTATCTCCTTGTGTTTCATTAGGTTGAGATCTTCTTAGTTTTTCAGCCAGTTCAAAGTCTCTTTCTTCACTTTTTCTCTGAATTAGCCACACATAATATCTATAGTGTGAAAGTAATTTTTTATGATGTGTATACATGCAAATCATCTGTTTATGTTGAGTTTATATTGTGCTACTTTTTAGTATTCATTTTGTATTTCTATTAATTATCTGGTACAATCTATAAGATTTTCTGTGAATAAGATTTTGTTATTTGAACAGAGAAGAAAACTAAGTTAATTTCTTTCTTTCATATTTAGACACTTCTATATTTTTTCATGTCTAATTATTTTGACAAAGACTTCCAGTTCTACTTCCAGTTCAGAAGTAGTTAAATAAAAGTAGTTACAGTGGGCATGCTTGTCTTCATCCTGATCTTAGAAAAATTCTTTCAAATTTTCTCTATGCAGCGGGATATTAGTTTTTGGCTTCTCGTATGCTGATTGTATTATGATAAGGTACATAATGCACACACAAACACACTCATTCACATAGACATATATACATATACATATATAGAAATAATTTGTTGAGAATTTAATTATGAAAAGGTTTCAATTTTTTTCAAGTTCCTTATCTTTTTTATGTCTATTTATATAATAATAAAATTTTTGAATTTATTCTGTGAATGTGGTATATTAAATTTACTTGTTTACTTATAATAAACCAATTGTTAAATTCTAGGAATAAATTTCACTTTATAATAGTAAATATCAAGTGAAATTTTAATGTACTGTTAGGTTTTTAATATATTTTTTAGAATTTTGGCATTAATTATTCTGACAAATATTACCTGTCATTTTCTTTTCTTTTAGTGCTGTTATTTAATTTGGTATGAGTATAATGTCTATCTCAATAAATGCATCAGGAAGTATTTCCTCTTCTTACAATTCTTGGTAGAATTAGAAAAGAACTAATTCAAAGATGTTATATTTTTTAAGTTTGTAGAATTTACTTTTGAATTTGTCTGGACCTGAGCTTTTTTGTGGGTGGTGTGGTGGGGACATTTAGATTACATCTTCTATATTTTTTAAATATGCATGTTAATGCATGTAAGGATCAAGTTATGATTTAAGCACTTAGTAAGTGGATTGATGAATGGAACAATTACACTTGAAATGGTCTAGACATCCTATTGTAATTCTTACATGCATATACATGTTGCTGGAAAGATCCAGCCTTACATGCACATTAATTCTGCATCCCACAGTAGACCTGATACTTAAGCTGATGAGGAAGCAGTTGAAAATGTTTGTACCAATGAAACACATGACTCCATAATCTGCAGCTGATGGTGGTTTCTGTAGGCACTCAGGTGTACAGTACCAGCTTCTACCTTGAGATGTAGAAGTAAAAAATCTCTTATCTTCTATTTGAATGAGAGAGGCATTTTGTGATGAGATAATCAAAGTTATTCTATTCAAGTTTTTTTACGTGAAAAATAAATTGTATCAAGTCTTCTTATATTACAGTTAACAATTTTTGAAAAAGGCAACTCTCAGCCAAGATACACCACAGAATTAAGAGATAATATTTTTTGTGGGAGGATACTGTGAAAATTGCCATTCTTTGCTGACCACATATTTATATTTATATGCCACACAGAAGAATAAATAAAATTATTTTAAAAATCAAGATTAACACAATGTATTAATCCCCAAAACGCAAGTCTTTCATCCCCAAATTCAGGGAGCAAAGCAACAGACTTTCCATTAAGTTCTCTGAAATTCATCATGGGTTTGGCCAAAAACACATCTTTGGACTGACTCTCAGATTATGACTGAGCCTGGTGGTGACACTAAGGCAGATTCATTTCTGGGGGACACATGGGTCATCTGACAGAAACATGTGCCTCAAGAAGGCCTTTTTATATTTATTGGGCCTTTCTTAAAATGTAGGATGATTTAGAAAGTTTCACCTTTTGTAGACAGACTTTGAATATATGGTGAGTGTCATCCAGGCTCACTCAACCTCTGTGCTCTTTTCCTCCCTTCAAAAATTATATGTTACCTTGGTGCATTTGAGAATATTACTACTATTCAAATGAAACTTCTAAAATACATAAATGTCAGTGGTAGAAACAAAATAATAGATCTAGAGTAACTCTTGGGGAAACTGCTACATAAAGAGGAAGCCCCAGACCCTTAGAGAAATCCAAGACTTTACCTTTCTCTGCAACTTTTCCTGGGCTTAGTCCCTGTGTTCAGTGTGTTCTCAGTACCTTCTGGTATCATGAGCACCCCCTGTAACCCAGTCTTCTGTCTCTTGCAAGGAAGTTTGTGTTGGGGCTCACATTGACTTTTCCTCACTGTGTCATTAGTACAGTAATACATGCTTATGTCCTAAGGTTGGTCATTTGAAAATATAGTGTTCTTGGCATTGTCTCTGGAGATGGTGAATTGATCCTTCACTGACTCCATATAGTATGCGCTACCACCATTAGTACTAATTATAGAATCACACTGCAGCCCCTTCCATGGAGCCTGCTGGACCCAGTGAACTTAGTAGCTGCGGAAGTTTAATTCAGAGGCTGCACAAGAGAATTGCAGAGACCTTTAGGCTTCACCAAGTTTCCTCGTGACTCCATTAGCTGCACTTCACACTGGACACCTGCAAAAACAAACAAACAAAAACATCCTGGACTAGAAAATGTCACTTTTTCTGTCACTCATATTCACACACAAAATCAGCTTGTCATATGCTCCATGAACAACCTATTAAAATAGCCACAAGGAATATGCCGTGTTTTTTTTACTTTCATTCCTAATCAAGGAAGGGGCACCTGAAAATATAAACCTGGAGCTCCTGTCCCAGAACTGTAGGATCAGGGCTGGGCTGGTTCTCATAAACAAAGTATAATGCATTTGCATGTTTTTTCTAGAATATGGGGAGCTCTGATGTTCAGCATCTACAGAAAAGACCATGCCTTTCAGTGCAGGTGTATGTGACCTTTGTAAGTTTTATGGCCATGTGAAAATTTAGCAAAATATAGTTTTTTACATGTAATAGTATTAGAGGAAACACTCAGCACCTACATTTCTAGTTTTTATGCATGGAAACAAAACATTAAATTTAGGTCAATTCTACTTTAGTTTTACAAAGTTAAAGCTACACACTGCAGCAAAGAGGAGCTATGCAGTGTGTGCAAAAACACATACCAACTAAGAGTGAGTCCCAGTATTTGTTTCAGTGTTTCACTCTGCTGGTCATCATTGTTTTCCTGAGGAAAATCCAGGGTAGAATTGAATATTCCTAGAGATGTTTCACTGTCATGAAAATATGTGTCACTTTTCTGCATTGTAGTATTTGCATAAGGAAGTATAGAGAACAGGGTTCATGCAGATTCATTTTCATAACTCTATTTCTTATGTTATTGTATATTTGTGCATAAATCTTACCTATCAATTGTGTCCATTTGTTTACTTCTAGTAGCTTTAATGATACACATTTATCATATTCAACAACACAGTATAGGAGTAGGCAAGTATCTTCTGAATCTATAGACATTTTATTGCACAAGAAAGTAATAAGTAGAAGTAAGGAGAACCTCACTTTCTTATCTGCTAATTGGGTCATTCCCAGTGACTCATTTTTTAGGTCATGATGGGCACCTCATGTACACTTCTCATGCAAAAGATTAGAAGAAGACAATAAAGCCACCATTTTGGCAGCATCAAGGGACACTATCAGTAGGTGCAGATGTTATTTTAAGGTGGAGGAATAAATAATTTTAACTCTTAGGGAACCCATTGGGGTATATTTGAAACTGATCAATTTTAATGACATATTTACAAGTGCAAACCTGAACACATAATTAAATAAACGTTAACTAAATCCGCTGATGGTAGTTCCCTGGTGGTATGGTGGCTAAGGCTTTGGTGCTGTCAATGTTGCTGCCTGGGTTCGATTCCCAGCCAGGTAACTACCCACATAAAGAAAAATTAACAATTAAAAAATTAAATTCGCTGGTGTATGATTATTGCAATGAGAATATGTAAATGTATTTTGTCAGCCCGTTTTTATTTAATGTAATGTCTATATGCATATTTCTCAGATCAGGACATTAAAATAATTTGCAATTTTTTCCTTTTGACACCTACTGACTGTGATCTATCAGAATTAATTATCTTCTATTTTTCTAAATAGAAATAAACTTTAATTTAAAAGTAGATGAACTGTGAAATTGTATGCCTGAAACCGATGTAATTCTTGCTAACAGATGTCACCCCAAAAAGTCTTTCAATAAAAAGGGATTTTAAAAAATAACAAATAAAAATAGATGTAATATTTTATGAAATATGGTCTGTTATTTCTTGGCCTGCAGTGTCTGCACACTAGCTACTGTTGCATCCTGCATGACACAGGCAGTGGGGGAACAGGAAGGGCGGTGCAAGGAAATGAAACACAGTCACCAAAAATAAGTTTCAAGCGAGGCCAAGGAACTCCAGCCACATGGACTGAAAGAATCCTGAATCGAACCAATGCATAACTTTTATTGGTGAGCAAACAAGGAAGTAAAATTGGTCATTTCATGGTCTGTGTGTAACGTTGCCTAGGGGACTGTCTTTTTTCTGAAAGTTCCCATTGTGTTTCAACATGCATTGCATCTCTATAAGAAAATGTAACCCCAAGGACTCAGTGTAACAAAACTATCCCAGGGGGTTGACTCAGTACCTAAATCATTCCTGTTGGCAGATGACTGATGTTCTTTCTGGTCACCATGGAAGCAGTGTGGGATACAAGGCAACAAAGAGGTTGATAATTATCCTCAGAAAGTGTGAGGGGCTGTGCCTCACCTCTGTAGAGCCCAAACTCTCTCCTGATGACCCCTATGTGACTGTGCCTGTCTTAGGTTGTTCCTACCTTGAGGAATCTTACCTTTCATTGACTAACCAGCCATCCTCCATGGTCATTCAGGGTGACATGAGGTATTCTATGCCCCCGTGGCCTCCATGTTTAGCTCCTGCCTTAGGAAGTCATGGGGAATGCATGAAGGGACAGATGGGTTGGAAGTTGTAAGGCAACAATTAACCCTCTTGTTCAAAGTATATCTTCTCTTAGTTACTTTCCATCCACAGACCATTCCCTCTGCTTCTGGCTGTAAATCAACCACTGTCTTTGCTGCACTCAGTGGTGAACCTGTTTTTCTCTTCTGTGGCAATACCCATATTGTAAGGTTTTTCAATAAGCTTTTCATTAAAAGTTAGCCATTGTTGGAAATACTTATTTTAGTTACAAGGAGAGAACAAACTGAAAGAAGGCTTTGGACTCAGTAATGTACTGACAGGACACAAACTGATGAGAGGGGTCCCCTTCTACATTGTGCCACCATAAGAACAAAAGAAGGGCAGAGATACATACTGGTTCTGAGGTACAAAATATCATCCCCAGAACGTGAGACCTTAAGGAGTTTGCTCACATGGATTTAAAAGTGGCTTCAGATTATGATATGTTTCTCACTTCTACTTTACCTATTTGGATTAGAAACATCCACAACTCTTATTTTATTCCTGGCCTGCAGGTACATTTTAGAAGACAACCCATCATTTAGTTTCACAGGTATGCAGGTTAAGACGATTTTACCCAATGCTGTATCCACCCAAATTATCACTCATACCTGATTTAGAGATTATATTTAGGATTTTTAAGATTATGGTACACATATACAATTAGATTTGACTTCATGCTTTAGTGAGTTTTAATGAGTTAGTATTTTGGCAGGATGTTGGAATGTGCTAAATGTAATTGTTTGGGGGTGAACATTTGGTGAGCAGAGGGTGGACTGTGATAATCTGAATCATGCTTGGATCTTGTGATTGTTATATGGGAAAAGAGAATCTGCCTTTCTAGGTTTATTTAGACATCATGGAATAAAATAATTTTCCTGTATTATCTGAGTGACTCTTAATATAGTTATAAGTATTCCTAACAGAGGGAGGCAGGGGGAGACTAAACTCCAAAAAAAAAAAAAAAGAAAGCAATGTAACCAATGGTAGAAGATGAATCCCTGCTGACTGTTGAGATGGAAGAGAAAGACCTGAGCCAGTGTGAAAGAAATGCAGTTCTAGAAGCTGAAAAAAAAACAAAAAAAAACAAAAACAGACTCACCTGTCTGAGTTTATTCAGATGGCTATAAGATAAACTCAAACTCTGGGTCTTTTTTCAAAAATATACATTAATTCCACAGTTTTGAAAGTAGCAATACAAGATGAAGGCACAATCATGATCACCATTAGTAAGTGTTCTTATCCTGGTTCATATCTGGGGGTCTCCTGCTGTGTCCTCACAGGGTGGAAGAAATAGTCAAGCTCTTTGGGACCTCATTAAAAAGAAACTTATTTCTCTTTGTGAGGGCTGAGCTCTCATGGCCTACCCACTACTAAAGACCCATCTCCTAATAATATCCTCCTTGAGGATTAGTATTTCAACATATAAATTTAATGAAATACACCAATTCAGATCAGAGGCTTCCCCTGGACCCCCTTGGTCATGTGTAGTCCTGCCAACACATTGATATAATCCAGAGAAACTCATTTCATGTTCTGTCTTCCAGAATGTAAGGAAATAAACGTGTGTAGATTTGAACCCCAAATACCTGACAATTTGATTCAGTTGTCCTAAAAAAGTAACATAGGCTGAACGTGATTCTCACATCATCAAGGGACTCATCATTCAGCTCAGTTTTGTAATAATCACCACTACTGCTGCAGGTACAGGGTCACTCTTAGGTATGTAGGCTGATAAGAGAAACCTCTTCAGGAACTCATCATTGCAGGAGAGGATTGAGTGAATAGTGACCTGATGTAGCCTGTGCTTGAACCTGCCACATCTGTCACCCATGACATTGAAAACATATGTCATTATTTTTGTTTCAGAATGTCATGTGTGTGCTGTTTGAGCATAGACTAGGAAGCAGAAATTATTTTTTTACTCCCTTTTACCCCAAATATTTCAATTTGCTAGGAAGATACTACAGTCCAATTCCCAAATCTTCCTTTAACTGAGTGTTCCCAAAAGATGCCTGAACTCACATCCCTCATTTAGAAAATAAAACAAGGAGGCTTCAGATGTGCATTCCTCAAAGACAATATTAGATGATAGGGTCCTTTCAGAGGAGGCTTTTCTTGTTTTTTGCAGGACATTTGGACACTTGAACCCTTTCCCTGAGTTTGTGATGTGCCTGTGAGAGCATCATTCCTTGTCTCAGGTTCGTGACTCTGTGTGAGAAAGTCAGGAGACATGTTGACCCTGTCATATCCTTAGCCCTGCACAGCTATCTTCTCCCTTAGGGTTTTTGACATTCTCAGGATGTGGGACATCGCACTGTATGTCTCTTGCACAGTAATACACAGCTGTGTCCTCAGATCTTAAACTTCTCAGCTCCATGTAGGCTGTGCTTGTGGATTTGTCCTTGGTCATGGTGACTCTGCCCTGGAAATTCTGTGTATAGCTTGTGCTACCACTATTAGGGTTGATCCGCCTAATCCACTCAAACCGTTGTCCTGGGGCCTGTCTCACCCAGTACATATAGTAGCTGGTGAAGGTGTACCCTGAAGCTTTGCAGGATACCATCACTGAAGCCCCAGGCTTCTTCACTTCAGCCTCAGACTGTACCAGTTGGACCTGAGAGTGGGCACCTATGGAGAGAAAACAGAAGTGGGTGAAATTATTATCAACTGGCTTTTTTTTAAAAATTCATTTTTATTGTTAGACTTATTGGGGTGACATCTGTTAGCAAGGATTACATAGGTTTCAGGCATACAATTCTACAATGCATTGTCAACTTGATGTATAATTAGTTCACCACCTAATGTGACTTCTCTTTCCATCACCTTATATTTAGCTTCCCCCCTCCTCTCCCACCCCCTCTCCTTTCTCCCCTCCCTAACCCACTCATCCCCAAATAAACATTAAACTATTGATTGTGTCCATGGGTTATTTGTTTGTTCATTTCTTTTTTTCTTTGCTTTCAGTTTTATATTCCACATATGAGTGAAATCATGCAGTTCTTTGTTTTTTCTGTCTGGCTTATTTCACTTAGCATGATGATGAAATATTGCCATTTGCAACAAAATGGATGGACCTGGAAATCATCAACTGGCTTTTGTCTCTTTATAAGCTGAGGGATTGGAAAGCCCCTTACCTGAAGCCAGTGCAACCAGAAAGAAGATTCTCCAGCTCCCATGAGGGCTGTGCTGTCAGAACTTCTCCAAGGAAGAGTGTGTATGTTGAGTAATTTTCTCAAGGCACCGACATGTTATATTTAACCTAGTCCATCTCAGTTCATTTCCATATTCATGAGACATAATGATTCATAGCTGAAGATTTGGACCATCTGAAAGAGGACTGATGACATAAGGGTCATGTTCAGTGGACTTCTGAGCATCCAAGTCCCAATTCTTGTTTGAGAATATGTGTCCCCTGCCAGGATTCTGAGCTCTGTACAGACAGAACTCCTTTTACTGAGGAACAAACTTTCACAAGACATGTTCCTTATTGTTAACCCCTTTTTGAATGACACGAAGACCACCTGAGCCTGTTCTGGGCTCTGATAGCTAATGTCTTACTACTCGGGTCTGTGTGTCCTCCAAATTTTAGCATCTTTGCATTAATAAATCCATGTTATCATTGTCACTCTTAAGATATCTTGAAGTTTTATAAACCCTATTTAAATTTGATTTTATTGCCTACTGTATTTAGCAAATTCTCCCAATCAAATAAGAATTTAGCAATACTTCAGCAGGCTTTGTCTTATTCTTATATTAGATTGTTTATATATAAAAAAGAGGAAACCGGAGGCGTATAAAGAAAGCCTCTCCCCAGCTTCCTCACACCTGCTTTTGGGGATACAGCTCACACTGTGTGGGTCCTGAGCACCCCTGCAGCCAAACTCACACCCTGCAGGGGCAAATCTTCTCTGGGCGCAAAGGATGTGTTCTGCAGTATTTCTAGTCCATTAAATGTTCTCCCTCTGACTTCACAATTATTATTCAGGGTTGTCATATACTTTTGACATCACTGTTGGAAATACTGATTTGGCCTTACTAAACCCTAATTACTCTGCAGGGAAACTCCAAACAAGGGTTATTTGGAATCACCAAGAAGTTCCCTCTTTGGGGCTACCAGATGCATTGGCACAGTGAACTCTCCCTTGAATCTAGAACTTCTGGGGTGCATTGGGGTGGGTTTACATTCTTAGGTTTCTTTTGTTGAAGGTGGCATCTGAGTACAACTGCATGTGGCTCACAGTCCACTTACTCTGCTATTCAATAAATCAGACACACAGAGTGGTTAATTTTAGCAAAAGTGAACCCAAAAATTGTCCTTCTCTTTGTAATTAGTACATTGGCAGTGCCCACCATGACCCTTGGCTTGGGTGTTTGACTTTCTTTTTATAAGAGAACAAGAGCAAATGTGATACATGCACGGACTTGCAGAGAACATGCATCCTAACTTTGTTTTTGCCCACACCTCATGGGCACTTTATAGATGACCCATGAAGTAAGTCCATTCTTGTAGGACTGATTGTCAGAAATGAGGGCCAGTAACATTATTGCTTACTCACAGCACCTGAAGCTGGGTTTCCCCTGGTAGGAGACAAGACAGATGAGAAGTAAGAGAAGAAAAAGTTAACACCATTGTCAGCTGAATAAAGTGGAGCTGCTAGGCCACATCTCCTGGTGTGCAGGGCAGCAGTTGGAAAGTTTAGCTTCTATTGTCAAAGAGTGTCTGGGATACCTTGCCTTCTCCCAGAAACTCTGTCACCATGATTGAGTCCATCAATCCTCAGACTTCATCCAGCTGGTCATTTTCTTGCATGAGCTACTACCGCATGGACGTCAGGCTTGGGTATCCAAAGTGGAGACAGATTCAATGCTCAGTGACCCCATAGCTGCTTTAGCCATTTCCCTGTAGAAGCCAGTGTCTCATCTGCATGTTTCCAGTTGAACTCTCATAGAAATTATGACTGTAATACAAGACTCAGAGAAAAAAATACTTTTGTCAAGACCATCAATCCAAGAAAGAATGAAGTTTCAGGCCTAGGAGAAAGGGTTTATGACCTCGTTTCCCAGCTGTGGATGCAGAGCCTCAAGTTGCTTAGATGTCCTTGATTTGGTCTTACCGTTGGCTTTGGAAATTTCTTTTTTTTTTTTTTTGTGGTGGTTCCCTGGCTGGGAATAGAACTCAGGAAGTGATGTTGAGAGCACCAAAGCCTAGCCACTACACCACCAAGGAACCCCTGGAAATTTCTAAGTTATATTCTAGGAGAATATGTGTATCACTGCTCTTTCATCTTTCATCCACTAATGTGATAACGGTGTTGTGGTAATGAGGGGGATATTATATATTGTTATGATTAGAAATGTGTGAGGAAGTCCTCTTATGTCTGGACTGTGATCTCTGCAATGCTTTTTTATCATCAATTCATTTCCCCTGTGACTACTTTCTTCATGGATGTAGCATCCAATGTCTATTTTTTAACTCTTAACCCTGATAACGATCCCTCCTTCTTAGGTCTGTGATAGGTAAAAATTCCTATCACTGCTAAGAATAGGGTTCTGCAAAAGTGTTTTCCAGGAGAGTCTGCCTGAAGAAAGTTCTAGGTAGATTTCTCAGTGACTTTTTTCTCCTCTCCCTCTGTCAGAACCAAAAGGAGATCAATAGCCCCACAAGGAGATCAATGGTCATTCTTTCCTAAGAACCTGGATATGTTTAGGGGGAAAACACACAGAAGTGTGAGGTGTGACCCCCAGGATCTCCCTCATAGGTGTCCAGCCTCAGGTGTTGCATCCACCATCACACAAACAGTGGAAAAATGAGGAGAACTATGCAAAGTTAAGAAAGATAGTAGCCAAGAATATATTACCAGTGCAAGTGGGGCTAAGGGACACCAGCCACATGGAATGAGTGTCCTGAATTGAGCCAATGCATGGATTTTATTGGTGGACAGAATAAGAAAGTGAAGATTTTTACGTAGAAGTAAAACTTATTTTTTCCAAGGTTTATGATTA
>PVJL010016643.1:0-20379 GCA_004026885.1 Lyroderma lyra
ATAAAAACACTGGGAGGAGCTGGGAGAGGAAAGTTATGGAAGGTAGGGGAAGGTGACCAGGCTCTGTGTTATTGTTTTCTGCCTGACACTGAGAACAGTGAGTGCAGTGCAGACTTGCCGTCTTCTGTATTCTGTCTTTGTCCTGAGGTTTCTGACCCAAATGCTGGGTTCAGCCATATTATATGCCAATTCCTCCAATGGGAATGTTTGTGGTCAGAGAAGCACACCCACATTCTTTTAACTTCTCTTTCCTGGGACCAGAGTGATATCTTGGCTGTAGTGTCTCATGGCTCCTGCCTCTACTCTTTCTTCTTTCTCTCAAGGTAAGAGTGAGCTCCAGGATGTGCACTCACCCCTTTCTCATTATTTTTCTCTCATGGGACCAGGGTGAGTTTGGGGATGCTCACCCATCACATTCTCCCTTCTCTCTCTTGGGACAACAGTTAGTTCCAAGCAAGCTCTCATAATATCAGGTTACTAGTGATGTATTATGGAAATGTACATTTGAAGCCTATATAATTTTAATAAGCAATGTCACCCCAATACATTTAATATATAAAAATAAAATAAATTATTATTTTTTTCATGATGTATCCAAATGTGTCCTGGGTATTTTAGATATGTATTTTAGGGGTAAAAAGCACAATCTTTGTCCTCAATAACTTTATAATTTCAAAAAAGATTCATGACATATTACTAAGGGCAATTCTATGCAAGATTGTAATTAAGGTGGTCAGGGCCAGGTCTCATGAAGAAGAATATGCTTTCAAGATGACATGATTGTTGGCAGAATTTAGTTAGATCCTTGGTGCTTGTTGGATTGAGAAACTCGGTTTCTTTCTGGCTGTTGAGGTTTCATTTAGTTTCTAGCTGTTCATGAGATAGCCCCTACTTCTTTGTATGTGGACCTGCCCATCATGACAGTTTGCTTAATCAAAGCCAGATCTTAAGTGACGTAAGCATGAAAGTGATATCCTGTTATTTTTGCCATATTCTATTCTTTAAAAGCAAGTTTCTTTCAAATAAAATCTTGCACATTGGTGTTTAGCCTAAAGGGACTAATCGAAGTGTATTTCTTCTATCCACCCTCAAGATCAGAGGATTACACAAGGGACAATTTTATTATTTTATAATCTGTCCAAAACAGAAACATTTCTGTAGAAACCCTGTTAGATTGTAAGCTCTCTGAAAACAATGGTGGTGACACTTTTTATTCTTTCACACTGACTAATAAAATTTCATGCATTGAATGGTTCATAGTTCATGTTTATATTCAATTGCTTTTGTTATTTAATAAATATCTCATAATTAATAACATTTAAAATTATTTACATAAAATTCATATTTATTGAAAAAATGGCAGTGTAAGAGGAGGTCCTTGAAATCTTTCCTGAAAGTTACAGTAAACTAAACAATGATAATTCAACAAAAGATTCCATGTGCAACACACAAACAATCTTGAGAGAACCTTGCATTGAAAAATCTGAAAGTGGGTGAATGGAGGCAAACAGGGAAGGAGGGAAGGAAAAATGCAGAGATGGGGCTATGAGATGAAACCCAGAGCTCACTTCAGTCCCAGGAGAGGAAAAAAGTGAGTTAAAGACAGTTGCTCCTTCTGTGGCCTTGAGCATTCCTACCTGAGGAATCAGCATGTAATACAGCTGAACTCAACACTCAGGGTAAAGACCTCAGGGCAAAGACATAATACAGAAGACCAAAAGCCCTCACTGTTCTCACACCTCCACATCTTCCCAGCATTCTGTGGACACCAGAAAAAGCTAGTAGTGAGTGTAAGTTTGAAGAGCAGACTATCTACAGCCCTGAGAACTGGGGAGACAGTTTCTGAGCAGCAGACACACAGTGAGACTAATTCTGGCAACAGTAAAAATGTGGTAAGGGCAAGACAGCTCAGCAAGGAAGCTGCCAAAATCTGAAACCAGAAGCACACATGCTGCTTCTCCCAATGCACCCTGCCCCCACCTATTCAGACGGGAGGTAGGGGAAGAGGGGCACTAAGGGCACCTAAAACACACAGGTATTGCCACATCTGGCTGCAGAAGAAGCACTGAGGTTTCAGAGGCCCAGAGCCGTATTGCCCAGCACATTTTCTCATGGGGGTGGTGCACTGAGACTAAGGTGAACTAATCATGGAGAAGAAGCCAATCTCCCAGGAAATCTCCCACCACAAGAAGATAAACCAACTTAAGAGAAAATGAAATGCTGCAGCTCAAGAGGTAAAAAATTATCCAGTGAGAACTACTGAAATGCAAAAGAAAGACTACTTCATATCTACCTACCACAAAATCCACTTTGGTAGATAGATGCCCAGGAAGAAAAACATATTAATTTCTATGAATAACCAAGGGAAAAATCTGATCAGAAAGAAAGTAAAAAAAAATTTTCCAAAACTGAACTTCAAGACATGAAAATATGTTACTTTAAATGACAGAGAATTCAATATTGCAGTTCTAAAAAAACTCAAAAAGACTCAAGAAAACTCAGACAATTTAATGAACTCAGGATTAAAATAAATGAATAAAATGAATATTTTACCAAAGAGATTGAAATTTTAAAAGAGAACCAAATAGAAAATTTGGGGATGAAGAACTTAAAAAGAGATAAAGAATGAAATAACGATCTTAGAAAACAGAGCTGACCAGATGGAAAAAGAATTAGTAGTATCAAAGATAGAAATATGGAAATGACTCAGAAGAAAAAAGAAAGATAGATGAGAATTTAAAAAAAAATTTTAAATACTACAAGAACTATCTGGCACCATCAGAAATAGCAACATTAGAATAATGATCATACAAGAAGAAAAAGGGAGGAAGAAGTTCACGGAGAGTATACTCAAATAGTTGAGAATTTATGAAACCTATGGAAAGAAGTGGATACTGGAATCCAAGAAACAAACAGAACATTTAACTACTTCAATCCCAACAGGCCTTCTCCAAGGCACATCACATGAAAGCTGTCAAAAATAAATGCCATAGAATTCTTAAGGCAGCCAGGGAAAAGAAGACTATAATCCATAAAGGAAATTCCATTAAATTATCATCAGACTTTTCAGCAGAAACTCTACAAGCCAGGAGAAAATTGAATCAAATATTTAAGCTATTGAAAGAAAGATATTACCAACCAAAAATTATTTAGCAAAGTTATCTTTTGGATGTGAAAGAGAAATAAAAATCTTTCCAGATATACAGAAGCTGGGGAACTTCTCCACCATAGGACTTGCATTACAAGAAATACTGAAGGAGTCTGTTAACCTGAAACAAAAATTAAAAAGGATACAAAAACATGAGCAAGATGACTAACAGACAGAAAGAAACAAAAAAATGGCAATCTGTACACAGAGTAGGGCATTAAACATTTAAACATATCATAGAGGATAAAGAAGATAAAATCATAAAAATAAAAAAAGATAGAAGAAAACTTGTGACTTTAATTCAGAATTCATCTCACAGTATTTTTTTTTGGCACGTGGGCAGCTCCCTGGCTGGGAATCGAACCCAGGTCACAGCGCTGACAGCGCCAGCGCCAAAGCCCCAAGCCACTACACCATCAGGGAACTCCCCCATCTCACAGTATTAATAGAGATAATTTGTGACAATCAAAACATAAAAGGGAAGGAAGGTCTGAATTTTCAAAGAGGAATGGAGATAAGATGCATGCTTAAGAGAAAAGACTACAGTATATATAAAACTTTCTGTTATATAAACTTAATGGTAACCACTCAAAACAATCAAGAACTGAGGCACATAAAATCACAAAAGAGAAAACAGAAAACAAAGTAATACAATACCACTAAACTAATAACAAACAAAAGCAAAAAAGCAAAGAAACAATAAAGACACCTACTTACCAGAAAACAAAAGATAAAATGGCTATAGGAAATCCTCATATATCAACCATCACCCTAAATGTAAATGGACTGAACTCACCAATAAGAAAACACAGAGTAGCAGCTTGGGTCAAAAAACAAAATTCAATCACATGCTGCCTCCAAGAGACAGCTCACCTACAATGACAAATACAGACTCAAAATGAAATAGTAGAAAATGATACTCTCAGCAAATGGCATCCAGAGAAAAGCAGGTGTAGCTATACTGCTATCTGACAAAACAGACTTCAGGATAAAAAATATAACAGGAGACAAAGATTAACATTTATCATGATAAAGGGGACAGTATGACAAGAAGGCATAACTCAATAAAATATATGCCCCCAACCAGGAAGCACCAAAGTATACAAAGCAACTACTAACAGAACTAAAGGAAGAAACAGACAAAATTACAATTATAGTAAGGGACCAAAACACCCCCATTGATAGCCACGGATAGATAATCTGAACAGAAAATCAATAAAGAAATATCAGCTTTAAATACACATTGGACCAAACAGACATAATTGACATTTACAGAACACTTTATCCTAGAACACAAGACTATACATTCCATTCTCAATGATATACCATGTGTTGGGACACAGTACTAGCCTGAGCAAATTTAAAAGAAGAAATCATACAAGCATATTCTCTGACAACAAGGCTTTGAAAATGAAGATAAACTGCAAAAAGAAAGCAGGAAGAATTACAAATACATGGTGATTAAATAACATGCTATTAAAGAATTATGGGGACAAAGAAGAAATAAAAGTAGCCATTAAAAGATACATAGAAACTAATGAGAATGAAAATATATCATATCAAAATTATTGGGATGCAGTGAAAGCAGCATTAAGAAGAAATTTACAAAAAAAAAAAAGAAGAAGAAGAAGAAATTTATATCATTACAGGCCTATCTCAAGAAACAAAATAAATCTGAAATAAACAACATAACGTCTTAATGTACTCAAAAAAGAAAATCAAATAAAACCCAAGGTCAGCAAAATAAAGAAAATAATAAAAATTAGAGCAGAACTAAATGAAATAGAGAACAAAAAGACAAACAATAGAAATAAACCCATGCAACAAAAAGGTGGTTCTTTGAAAATATTAATAAAATTGACATACCCTTTGTTAAATTCATTAAAGCAAAAAGAGAAAAGACCCAAATAAACAAAATAAGGTATCAAAGAGAAGTTACAACAGCAAAACAAAGTATCATATAAAAATACTATGAAAGACTATATGGCATCAAATTCAATAACCTAGTAGAAATGGACAAGTTTTTAGAAATATAGAGCCTTCCTAGCCTTATACATGAAGAATTAGAAAGTCTAAATAGACTAATCAACAGTAAGGAAATAAAAGCAATAATTCAAAACATTCCCAAAAGCTAAAGTCCAGGATTAGATGGTTTCATTAATGAATTCTACCAAAGAGGATTTAGTACCTGTCTTTTTAAACTCTTACACAAAATTAAAGAAGAGGCAATACTTTCTAATTCAATTTATCAAGTTAACATTACCTTGATAGCAAAACCTGGTAAAAATAACATATACACACACACACAAAATTACAGGCCAATATCTCTGATGAATATATTTTCAAAAATCCTAAACAAAATAAATCAAATACAACAACGCATCAAAAAGGTTATATATCACAATCTGGGGTTCATTCTAGGAGCACAAGAAAGGTTCAACATATGCAAATTGATCAATAAATATATCTCATTAACAAAATAAGTGATAAAAACTATATGATTATATTAATTGATGAAGAAAAAGCATTTAACAAGATTTAACATCAATTTATGAGTAAATCACTTAATAAAATGGTATAGAAAGGAAGTACCTCAACAAAATAAAGGCCATATATGACAAAGCCTCAGCTAATATCATGCTGAATGGTGAAACACTAAAACCTTTTCTTTTAAAATTAGGAACAAGACAGGGATGTCCCTTGTCACTACTGTTATTCAATATGGTACTGGAAGTGCTAGGCAGAGTGATCTGGCAAGAGAAAAACATTAATGGCATTCAAATTGGGAATGAAGAAATTAAAATGTCACTTTTTTGCAGATGACATAATTCTTTATACAGAAAATCCTAACGACTCCACCAAAACACTGTTAGGAACAATAAACAAATACACTAAAGTTGCAGAATACAAAATCAATGTACAAAAATTCATCGTATTTTTAAATACCAACAATGAAACCAGATAAAGAAATTTAAAAAAGAAAAATGTTTGCAATTTCAAGAACAAAAAAGTAAATACCTGGGAATAAACTTAACTAAAAATGTGAAGGATTTATAAACTGAAAACTATTGGACATTATGAAAAGAAATTGAAGACGACACAAACAAATAGAAAGATACTCTGTTTTCATAAATTGGATGAATCAACATAGTTAAAATTGCCATATTACCCAACAGAATATGGATTTAATGTAATCCTCATCAAAATCTCAACATATTTTCAAAAAAACAAAACAAAAAAATCATTACATTTGCATAGAACCCCAAAGATTCTTAATAATCAAAGCAACCCTAAGAAAACAATTTAAAAAAAAAGAAAAAAACCAAGAATAGAAGCATCATGCTTTCTGACTTCAATTTATGCTACAAAGATATTAATCAAAACAGCATGATATTGGCAGAAAAACACAGAGACTCATGGATTAAGACTGAACAACCTACTAATAAACCCACATATATGTGGACAGATAATTTTTCCCAATGATCCAAAACATACAATGAAGAAAAAAGAAACCTCTTTAATAAATGGTGCTAGGGAAATTGGAGAGCAATGTGCAAAAGAATAAATATACAAGATTACTATCTTTCACCATACACCAAAATTAATTCAAAATGGATCAAAGACTTAAGCATAAGACCTGAAACAATAAATTGCATGAAAGAAAGAACTGGTACTAAACTTACGGACCTTGGGTTCAGAGAGGATTTTAGAAACTTGACTTCAAAGCCAAATAAAGTGAAAGTCAAAATAAATGAATGGGACTGTATCAAACTATTAGAAATATTCTGCACAGCAAAGGAAATCATCACAAAACAAAGAAACAATCCATTAAATGGGAGAAGACATTTGCAAACAACACCTCCAATAAAGAGCCAATATCCAAAATATGTAAAGAACTCATACAACTCAACAACAAAAAAACAAACAATCCAATTAAAAATTGGGCAGAGAACCTTAACAGACACTTCTCCCAAGAAGACGTACAATCAGCCAATAAATACATGGAAAAATGTTCAACTTCACTGGCTATCTAGGAAATGCAAATCAAAATCACACTGAGATATCACTTCACACCTATTAGAATGACTATAATTAATAAGACAAATAATAACAAATGTTGGAGAGTCTGTGGAAGAAAAGAAACCTTCACACACTACTTGTGAAAATGTAAATTGGTACAACCACTATGGAAAGCAGTATGAAGTAGTCTCAGAAAATTAAGAATAGAATTACCATATCACCTAGCAATTCCTCATCTGCATATCTATACCAGTAAGTTTAATTTTTAAATTACATTTATTGAACTTTTCTTAATTGTTAAATTTATTGGGGAGAAAAAGGAACCCTCGTACACTGCTAGTGGGAATGCAAACTGGTACAACCACTATGGAGGACAGTGTGGAGATTCCTCAAAAATCTAAGAATAGAGTTACCATATAACCCAGCAATTTCACCTCTGGGTATATACCCAAAAATTTGGAATTATTTTTATTTATCAAATTTATTGGGGTGACATTCGTTAGTAAAATTAAATAAGTTTCAGGAGTATATTTCTATAATACATCATCTTGTATATATTATATTGTGTTTTCACCCCCCAGAGTCATTTCTCCTCCAATCACCAAATAGTTGACCCCAATTTTCCTCTTCTCCCACCCCCTTTCCCATCTGTTAACCACTAAACTGTTGTCTGTGTCTATGAGTTTTGGGGATTGTTTGTTTGTTTGTTTGTTGCTCTCGGTTCTGTATTTCACATATGAGTGAAGTCATATGGTTCTTGACTTTTTCTGTGACTTATTTTACTTAGTATAATAATCTCCAGATCCACCCATGTTGTAACAAATAGCAGTATTTTATCTTTTCTTATGGTTGAATAATCTTCTGTTGTATAATGGAACCACTTCTTTATCCAATTATCTATCAGAGGACATTTTTGTTGTTTCTATGTCTTGGCTATCATGAATAATGTTGCAATGAAAATCAGGGTACATTTATCTTTACTGATAAATGTTTCAGATTGTTTGGGTAGATAATTGGAAGAGGAATTGCTGGGTCATGTGGTAATTCTATTCTTAATTTTTTTATTTTATTTTTTGAAGTATTAGCCCAAACACATGATAGGGGTTTCAGGTAGTGTTTTAACTGAAGCCCTCACAATTTCTGTCATTAAGAGTTCTCAAACAAGGAAGCATAAGAATAATTGCCAAATATAAATTAATGAAGAAAAAGCTAAATGATGGACAATTTACTGGCTTAATTGGTATCTAAGCAAACAGAAGACTCTCTGCCAATGTGAGACTACTTTACAAAGGAAAACATAATGTTTGGTATATATCATGGCTTTTCTTATGAGTCTAGAATTTCTAGGTCTATACTCTGCATCTGATACTCAGCTACCCATATTGACAAGGATGGTCAAAATTTCCCAATAGTATAGAATGTTAAACATATTTCCACAAGAAAATAGCAAGTATGAGAGCAAGAATGCATGTACATGAAAACTCATTATTCACCCAAAGTGACCTCAGCTACTAGCAAAATAGGACCCACTTAATATATCAGAAGCTGACTCATTTATTGGGGAAAAGCTGGTAATTAGCTAGACAAAGATGAATTTTGAGAGTTAATGGATTTCCTCCTCTTGAGTCAATGTGGAGAAACACAAGTTTGCAGACTGGGGTGCATATTTTCTTCTCACTTCCTTATCATTATAACTATTTTAGGTATGCTTTCCTGTTTTTTTCAGCATAGTGATAATCTAGAGACAATAACATGCACCTCTCTATTCCTCAATGAGAGAACAGTGTCTAAACAACCACTTATGTTAATGATTTTTTTATTTTGCTGAGCATTTAAGGTCCCTATAGACCAATTGTCACTTCAGTTAATAGCTAAAACCTGCAATTATACAGCATTGTTCTGTACTTACAGATGGTGAGAAAAGGATTTCAGGTTCTTTTCTATCTATAGTTTCAGGGACATTCATGTTTTACCAATGACCCCACAGCACACTCACACTTTACTGTAAAGTCCATGATTTCAGAACTATAACTTTTTTTCTATCTACTTGTGAAGACATAAGAGGCTTTTTCCTTCACATGAAGCTGGAAGAAGGTAGATAAAGGTATTCACTGTTTTGATGTACTTTTTTACCTATCCGCAAATATTTATATGGTCTTACAGAAAAGTCAGATAACATTAGGGTCCCCTGGAGATGAAGATAGCACACTGATATATGACCCCTACTAGTTTATAGTTTATAGCTTTTAATCAGATTGAAATAAAACCTTGGGAACTGGAGTTTTAAAAGGAACCACAGAAACTAGAATAAAGAGAATAATAACATGTATATTTATTACAGGGTGTTTACTCTTAGGAAGTAAACTTACCTAGTAGTATAAAATGCTTGATTGCAACTAATATTATAAAATATTGCTAATATTTTATTTTGTCTTTGTAGAATTGACTTTAACAATGTGAATATATTTTAAATATTATTTTTAAAAATTTATATTTAAAAATTGAAGACTTTACAATATTTATAACATTTCTGTGTGTATTAATTCAACTGACTTTTATTCTTTGCAATGTCTACTGAAAACCTTGATTTTGTCTTTAAACCAACATCCATCACTGCACAGTCCTTGAACAGCAGTAAATTTACCCCTAATAATTCACAGAAAAAAAGTAGGCACCATTTGAAAAGGAAGGAAACGCTAACATATGATGTGATATGGATGAGTCCTTAAGACATTACACTAAGTGAAATGAGCCAGTTACAAAAGACAAATATTATATAATTCCACTTACATGAGGTACTTAGAATAGTCAAAAATCATAGAGAAAGAAAGTAGAATAATGGTTGCCAAGGGCTTGGAAGTAGAAGAATTAGAAGTTATTGTTTAATGGGTATAGAGTTTCAGTTATATAAGAAGAAAAGATTTATGGAGATGGATGGTGGTAATGTTTGTGTGTTGCACAGAATTATGAATGTATTTAAAACACTGAACTGTACACCTGAAAATGGTTGATGGTATATTTTGTTTGATGTATTTGACTGCAATAAAAATAAATTGGTTAAAAAAAGAGGTAGCACTTGGTGATATGTCTCTTATATAACCCTCCACCAACCTACTCTTGGAGAGAAAATAGTACATAGGCTCATGGAGACTCATCTGAGTAATGATGAAAAACAGGGACATGCTGTTCCCAGAAAAAACAATGGCATAAAAACAGCAGAAGAAAATGGAGATTCAGGCATGGACTCCAGATCAATAATACCAGTCAAACGTTGGAAATGCAGCTGTCAAGTTATTTAAGATCTCTATGTCATCTTTGTCCTCACCTCACAATGCCCACATCTTACAGAATTAATAAATTACATGTTAACACAAAATACCAGAGGTACAAAAAATATATATACCAGAGGTATATATATATTTTAAGAGAAGATGTTATTTATGTATTACATAAATATTAATGGTAACCATTTTACACACCTCTTGTAATTGCAGAAGCTAAATGTGACTTGTATTCATTTTTTTATATTGGTATATATTGAGTATTATAATTTAAATAGTTTTTTTTGTTTCTTAAAATGTGTATACTTTTTTGGGCACTTCTGTATCTAGATAACTTTTCTTTTGGTTAAGAGAGTTATCTGAAGACATAGAAAAGTACTCTAACATTGAGAAAACTTTAAATCAAAGTCTATTTTGTGTGTGTGTGTGTGTATAATTTAATTCAAGGTAAATATGCCCATATAATTTTATTATTTAATTCATTGGGGTGACATTGGTTAGTAAAATTATATAGACCTCAAGTGTACAATTCTATAATACATCACCTATGTGTTGGATTGTATTCTCATCACCCAGATAATTTCTTCTTACATTAACATATATTTGATCCCTGCTTCCTCCTTTAGCACTCCTTCCCCTTTACCCTAACCACTAAACTGTAGTCTGTGTCTAGAAGGGTAAGTGGGGAGAAGGTTGGTAGAGGAAGGGGATTCAAATAAATGGTGATGACAAAAGAACTGACTCGGGGGGGGGTGAACACACAATGCAATACATAGATGATGTACAAGGGCTGTAGAGAAAAAAATCCATCCATGAATGCCTCTATATTTCATATTGCATGGCAAGATACTTTCCTGACAGCGTTTGTATTTCAGGCACTCCTCACTTAATGACTGAATTTTGTTTCAACGACTAGATCATTAAGTAAAGTATTCAATAAGCAAAGATCTAACAGGCAAATGTCTTGTAGTGTGTTGTGGCACCATAGGGTATATATTTTCAATAGATATCGGGAGACAACACACTTATAAACAAAATATGTGGTCTGCATGATTGCAAATGCTTCATGTAGTGAATACTGACTGACTGTGGGAATGAAACAAAGACTGAGAAAGGGGATTCCCATGCTAGAGAATTGATCACATTACATTGTATTCATAGATCCATTTGTTTTATGAGCCATTCTCTTTCCAAGAGAATAAAATGGCTGAGAAAAGTGAGGATGTTAGGATGGATAGATTATATGAGGCCAAAAGACCTACCCTAGAATGTGTTCAATGAGCAGCCCAAAGGACACACAATTCAAATGGACCTTTAAGAATGAGCTGTGAAAATGATACCAGCATCATTAAGAAATTGAGATGTGGTTCTTCTCTGCTGACCAGAAATGACAGAAGATGCAGTCACAGAGCCAGGCTAATGAATATCCATGCATATGAAGAGTCCATGACATAATAGAGGCCAGATCACAGTGGTTAATCACACACACAAAAACATGGGGCTACAATGATCATAACAACCAACAAGGTCCAAAGAGCAGACAAGAGAGCTTAATGTGCAAGCAGTTGTAAAGATAGTTAATATACCATGATATTCTTGGGGGGAAATAGATAAGCATCCAACAAGGATTTAGGTAACATTTATTACAAAAAGAGACAAAGAAGGACAAGAAGGAGGCTGGAAGAAACAAGTTTGGTAAAAAGTATCATTTTAGTTTGTAGTGCAGTTCTAAAAGGGTAAGATGGCCATTGGGTAGCCACAAATGAGTCACCTGTCAGGTGTCCTGTGCCCTCCAGAAATATGCCAACTTTAGTTTTCCTGCCACACTCAGTAATTGTCTGGAGCAGCTAATGGGGCATGTGGGCTCTGTGGAATGTAAGGATAGATTTAAGAGTTTAACAGCTAAGACTGTACTCCATAATCTAAGATGTAAAGGACACATTTTAATAACCAACACATCTCAAGTTTATAGGAAAATATGTAGGGCAATATAAGGAGGAGCCAAACAACTGAACCTCAAGACAGAAAAACCAGAACAGCTAGTGTACTCAGAAGTTTAACAGGCCCTGCTTGAGTCAGGTATCTAAGTTTCTAGTATTGATCAATCAAGTTTCTGGTACAGGTTGAGTGTGTTGGGCCAATCTGTTACCAGAAAACAGTGATTTTTCCTCAGTTCTTGTCTTATTAAAGGAAAGAATTCAGTCAAGAGACAAGAGTTTGTACAAGCATAAAATAGAAGTTTATTAGTAAAGGAAGTATATGTCAAGACATGGAGCAAGCAGACCCAAGAGAGTAGCAACCTCTCCTTGCATTGTATAAGGGATTTTATTTCTGTGGGTAGAACTTTCTCCCTCTATTTCTCTTTTATGATTTATTCAAAAGAAGTAAAACTATAATAGTATGGTCCTGGGAAGCAGAACATAGATTTGAATAAATGGGGTAACACTCTTTTTTCCTGCATTTATCTGACTACCTTATCCCCTTAACTTAGAAACAGCTACTATGGACTGGGGTTAATTACTTCTCCTGTATTTTTTTTTCTGAAGACCTTGTCTTCTTAGTTTCTAACAGCGGTTCTCAACCTGTGGGTTGTGACCCCTCTGGGGGTTGAACAACTTTCACAGGGGTCGCCTAGGACCATCGGAAAACACATATCAGATATTTACATTATGATTCATAACAGTACCAAAATTACAGTTATGAAGTAGCAATGAAAATAATTTTATGGGGATCACCACAACATGAGGAACTGTATTAAAGAGTCATGGCATCAGAAAGGTTGAGAACCACTGTTCTAGGGGCACCTGCTAATTAGGCCTCCTAACAGGCCAGTTCTTTCTTCTGCATTCCTTTTCTTCTTAACGTAGGAGCATCTGTCAATGGACCTCCTAACAGGCTAGGTTGTTCTCCTGCACCTTTTCTGATAACTTTTATTTTTAATTTAGAGGCAGCTATTAATAAACCAGGGCTAATTTTTCCTTCTCCTGCTCATCTTCACCTTTCTACCTACTCTATCACTTCTATGTTTGGGGCTGATCTCAAAAAGAGGACATATTTTTTGTCACAAAACTACTGAACACCACTTTAATACTCACTTTTTTTCAACAGAGTGCATTAAGAATATTTGATTAGTGACAAATGTCTTTAAAGCAATAGTCATTATCCTAGGGATTCAATGATTGACTAAGCAGAAGAATATTTTTAACTTTAAATTTTCACCTTTAGCCAAACTGCTCAAGGTAAAAGTACCAATGATTACAAAATCACTGTTTAAATGAATAACAGAACAATTATATAAAATTACATGGGGTAAACACATGTACTGACACAGTATATTTTTCCTGCAGTCCAACAGAAAGAGATTCAGATATGTTGAAGCAAAGATTAAAAAGTAATCAAGATTAAAAACTTACTCCACCAGGCATTGAAACAATAAAATGTCCCTCGTGGATCATTTAGATTCTTTATAAATTTTCTGTGTTTATTATATTAAGTAATTACTTATTCTGACAATTACTGTTTCATAGATTTAATTTAATACTAGTATTTTTCTATTAATAACAAATAGTGCTATATGTCATTAAACTTCAACAAAACTCACAATTCTTAATCTGAGACAATTTATGAGAATTAAACAAAATATACAAAAACAATTACAAAATGTCTACTCATATAGTAATTTAAATCTATTATTTCTGTGCTCATTTCCCTATATTGTGGTAGACAGAAAATGTATTATTCAAAACTAATCTTACAAAATTATACATTAATTTGTTTATTATTTATTCATTCAGTGAATATTTATCAATATCTACTATGTATAACAGTAAATAAATCATGCTCTTTAAGGACATGTGCTCTCATGAAGTATTCCTAATCATGTCTTCCTACCAAAATACTCCATGTACCTCATCAGTACCTCAAAGACAACAAATCTAAAACCAAACTTACTTTCTTTTACAATCTGATCATTCCATTTATGAGTGAAATTATTTCTGATAATGAAGGGTGTAAGGTGATTAAAAGATTCTCTTCTTTAAAATAATTTGGCAAGTGCTCCTCTGAACCTTGGCAACATGTCTTTATGTTTAAATGTCTATGTGATCAAAACTAAAATAATTTTTACTTCTCTTCTGTGATGTTACCTTTCTTTCAGCCAACTAAACCTAATTTATTGATGTCATCTTTGGCCTGTTTTCAACCCTGAAAATATTATAACAAAAAATATGTAACATTTTTGATGCTGCATATAATAAACTTTCTTGTTTCCACCTCCTCAATACTGTGTCTTCCAAATTTGTCTTTACTACAGGCACATTCTCTCAGGTTGCCCTATCTCCAATCTCTCCTCATTGCAATTTATCCTCCAGGAAAATGTCAGGTTAATTTTATAATGAAATCATAGCATTGCTTAAAATAACCTTCAATAGCTTGTCTTCCTATCCAAATTGTAAATTAATTCCATCAATCAAGAAAACACTAAATCCTAATCCTATGTACTTTTCCTTAAAAATTTCAAAGTATTTAGTTCATCATTCTATTCTGCAATGAAGAAACTGATGTTCTTAGCTTTGGTATCTCTTCTTTTGAGCCACACAGTTATTAGCAAAGCAAAGTTTTCTGATTTTCTGGTTGTATAATGCAAAATTTTTGGAACTGTATTTTGCTGCATCTCTCAACAATAAAAATGCTTAAACTATATACTACAATCATTGTCATCTCTTTTTCCCATTTTTCCATTTATCTAAAAATGTGTAACAAAATTTTAAGAATTAAGATTTCTATGCAGTGAACTTGGGAGTACATATATCTCTTTGAGATGCTGAATTCAATTGCTTTGGATAAATATCCAGAGATAGAGTTACTGGATCATATAGTAATTTTGTTTTTAATATTTGAGAAATCTTCATACTATTTTTTATAGTGGATATAGCAATTTAAATTCCCACCATTGGTGTACCATGGTTTTCTGTTCCCCACATGCTCACTAACATTTATTGTTTTAAAAAATAATAATAGCCATCTTAACAAGTGTGAGGTGATATCTCAGTGTGGAGTTGATTTCCAGTTTCCTGATATTGAGCATATTTTTATGCACCCATTGGCCAATAGTTAAAAATAGTAATGTATACATACTTAATTTTGCTAAGAGAATTGATATTATGTTGTGTTCTTCACAACATAATAAGAATAAAAACTAAAGGGGTGAGAAGGAAACTTTGGAAAACAATGAATACGTTTATGGCCTTGATGGTGATAACAGTTTTTTTGGTTTGTTTGTTTTGTTGATTTGTTTTTATTTTTAATTTTTTATTGTTAAATTTATTGGAGTGACATTGGTTAGTAAAAATTACACAGATTCCAGGTGTGCAATTCTACAATACATCATCTATGTGTCTGTTGTGTGTTCTTCACTCAGAGTCAGTTCTCTTTCCATTACCATATGTTTTATGGTTGCAGATTTATCCCCCAAATTAATTAAGTTGTATACACTAAATATACAGTTTTTAAAATACTCTATTCTGGTTTTTTTAAGACTTTTTATTTTTCAATTATATTTTACATACATTATAGTTATTTCAGGTGTACAGCACAGTGATGAGTCATTTATATAACTTACTCTATCTTTATTCCAATACATCTGATTCCTCTCTAACACCATACATGGTTATTACAATGTTGACTATATGCCCTAAAATGGCAAAACGTAAAAAAAAAGAAAATTTTAAAAGCAGCAAGAGAAATGCAAGTAGTAACTTATAAGGAGACACCCATTCAACTCTCAGCTGATTTTTCATAAGAAACTTTGCAATCCAGAATGGAATAGCAGAAAATATTCAATATGATGAAAACCAAGGATCTACAACCAAGATTAATGTATCCAGCAAGGCTAGCATTCAAAATTGAAGAACAGGTAAGGAACTTCTCAGCCAAGAAAAAGCTAAATATACAGTTTTTACAATGTCAATTATACCTCCATGAAGTTTTTTTTAAAAAAAGATTTCCATGCAAGTTCTATTGAATAAACTTGCTAAATTAACTAGCAATCTTTATTCCCTCTGTAAAACATACTGACTGATACTAGCACCCAGTTAAACCCTCATAGCTCATTCTTCAATTATCAGTACCTCAGAGCCCCCAATAAATGAACAGTAGGTTACTTTTTTTATCAAGCATCACAATTATTATAATGGAAATTGTATACAGTATATTAAAGATATGCTTTCTAAAAAGAGTATAACATGGAATTCCAACTTGCAAAACTACATTAGAAATTTCTAAGTCTACATCAAATGATGATAAATAAATAACACATGTAAGTTTTAGGTTGAAAGAAAGTGTTCAATGTAGGTTAAAATTATTTCTATGATTCCCATATGTAACCAATGTTATTATCTAATTAGCCTAACCAACATAGTTGAATAAAATGGCATATTTTGCTTTATACCAATTCCTTTTTCTAGACTGCGAAATAGATCTTCAAGAGTGAGAGATAAATTAATTTGATACACATTATTGACCACTGATTTTGTGTCAAGCACTGTATTCATCAGCATATGTCAGGTAAATAAAATATATTTATTTTAGCCTGAGCAACAGAAACTAAATAAAATAATTTACCTGAAATTTCTTGGTAAACATTAATCACTATATAGGTGTTCATTTTTATAATCCTTGAGAACAAACCTACTTTTTTGTTTCTGGAAGTTCCTTCTATTTCAGTTGCCATAATGCCAAATCTTCCTTCTTCTATCGAAAGGGAACCCCTATATAGCCCCTTGAGTTTCTAATTATATTTTACTGTTTGCTTCTGAATTTTAATAATTCATTTCCTCATATTAACAGTTAATATGTATGTACTATGTACCTGGTACTATGTGTGCAACAACCTGAAGACACTTTTAAAGCATCTGTCATTACACTTAGTTGTATGCAAAACTCTATGTTACAAATTATTCATAAGAAACACAGAGCTGAGTAAAAATAAGGAAGAAATTTTGAGTCCTCACTTTTTTTTAAATTCATTTTTATTGTTAGACTTATTGGGGTGACATCTGTTAGCAAGGATTACATAGGTTTCAGGCATACAATTCTACAGTGCATTGTCAACTTGATGTATAATAAGTTCACCACCTAATGTGACTTCTATTTACATCACCTTATATTTAGTTCCCCTCTCCTCTCCCACCCCCTCCCCTTTCTTCCCTCCCTAACCCACTCATCCCCAAATAAACATTGAACCATTGATTGTGTCCATGGGTTGTTTGTTCATTTCTTTTCTCTTTGTTGCTGTCAGTTTTATATTTCGCATTTGAGTCAAGTCATACAGTTCTTTGTATTTTCTGGCTGGCTGAGTCCTCACTTTAAATGCTGTATCCATGTTAAAAGTAATGATTCAATTTTATTTTTAATTAAACCATGTAAACAGAGGGTTACTCTGTCACTATGTTTATTTTTCTTTGTTTGGTTCTTTTCCACTTGTCTAAGCATCTGCATTTCCTGGTGCCAGATAACTCACCCAGGGGACAGAGAGGTGAAGCACAATAGAAATCTCCCAAGAGTGTATTTAATTCAGTTGAGTACATGACTAACCCATCATGATCCCTTATAAAAATTCTCCATTCATAAAGATAAATAGGTGACCTTTACTTACTCCACTACAAATAAGGGTAAAAGAAATCCCTCTTCCCTGTCTAAAGGTCAATTCAAGCAGTTACTTTTGGATCAGAAATAGTACTTGGTTGTGTCTAGATTAAAAAGGGTGTGATGACTTTAAGCTGCATCATGGGTAACCTAGCTTAGATAAATATGAAGAATAATTTTTTGGAAGTGAAGTTAATGAAAATAACTCACCTCATCTTCTGGCATTGCTCCTTTGACATCTCTATTTGTAGCACTTCAAAATTTTCACATATTGAAAGGTAAGACCTTCCCCTACTTACCCCTGGTTCCTGATCTGCAAACCCTCCAAGATACTGACTATACTTACTCCCCAATATTTTGTTCATTTCCATGGAGCTGATACCTATTAAGAAATTCCAAATTTCATATAAATGTTGTTTTCATCTATTTAACTAATCATAGCAAGACCTGTGCTTCTTATTTGTATGTATTTCCTGACATATATAACAACCAAACCTCAAAATATAATTACTGGAATATCCTAACTATTGTTTAACTTATATTTCTAATTTGTTTTACACTCACTACACCATATTTATTCCATTCAGTCTCTTAAGTCTGCAGCAATTTATTTCTTTTTTATTTCATCTGAACACTAGAAGCAATGTAGCACAGTAAAGTGACCATACTCTCAGAGTCACACAGACCTGGATTCACACACTGACTCAGTTGGGTCTATCAATGGGAACCTTCATTAAGTTCTTTATTCTGAACCTAAGTCATCTCACCTGATAACTGGCAAAGTTAGTCAGAGTTACTAATGATGCTGTTAAATTAATGTAACATGTAGAGATACCTAGAAAAAACCTTAGTCAATATTAATTTCTCTTCTCCATAAAAATATTAAAACCATCCTCTCATCTATCTTTCAAAGCTTTGCTGTCTGAGAATGCACTTGGTGTGATTTCAATCTCTTTTAATTTGCTGAGGCTAGTTTTGTTTTCCCAGCATAGGTTCTATCTTTGAGAATGTGTTTGTTGTGGAATGAAGTGTCTTGTACATGTCAATTATGTCCATTTGCTGTATGTAACATGTTATATAAAACTGATTTTTAAAAATTTATTTTCTGTTTGGATGATGTATTCATGGCTGTTAGGTGGATGTTTTGGTCCTCCTCTATAATTTCATTTTTGTCAGTTTTACTTTTTAGTTCTGTAAGTAGTTGCTTTGTAAATTTTGATGCTTCCTGCTTGGGTGCATATATATTAATGAGTGCCGTGTCTTATTGTTTTTATATTATTCCTCTTATCATTATGGAACATCCATCTTTGTTTGTTTGTTTGTTTGTTTGTTTTGGTATGTGGGTAGTTCCCTGGCTGGGAAACGAACCCAGGCCACAGCGTTGACAGTGCCAATGCCGAAGCCTTAAGCCACTACACCACCAGGGAACTCCCATCTTTGTTTCTTATTACCTTTTTTATCCTGAAGTATGTTTCATCAGATATCAGTATGACAACTCCTGCTTTTGTGTGGTTGCCATTTGTTTGGAGTATTGTTTTCCACTGTTTCACTCTGAGTCTGTGTTTGTTCTATGGCTGAAGAATGTTTCTTGGAGACAACATATTGATGGGCTTTGTTTTGTAGTCTGATCTACTACTCTGTGCCTTTTTATTGGTGAGTTCAGTCCATTTACATTCAAGATAATGATTGATATATGAGGATTTCCTATGGCCACTTTTTCCCTTTTTATTTCTAATTTTTTGTCCCATCTCTTTATTATTAATTTTGATTTTTTGTTTTAGGTTGGCGAGCTTCCTTAAGTATTTCAGGATATGCTTTACCGGTGGTGGAGAATTCCCTCAGGTTTTGTATGTTTGTAAAAGTCTTTAGTCCTCTTTCATATGTAAAGGATGACTTTGCTGGATAAATTATTCTTGGCTTATAGTTTCTTTTTATATTTTGAATATCTGATGCAACTTACTCCTGACTGGTAGAGTTTCTGTTGAGAAGTCTGATGATAGCCTACTGGGCTTTTCTTTAAAGATTATATTTCCCTCCCTGGCTGCCTTAATAATTCTCTTTCTGTCTTTAATTTCTTTTACATCTTGAGTATAATGTGCTTTGGTGAAGTTCTGCTGGAGAACTGATAGCTAAGAGGCCTGTTTTCTTTCCATAGGTTTCTAAAGTACTTGTTTGAGTAAACTGTAGAATTTTATTCTAAACTTTCTGGTATTCCTATTATTCTAATGTTCTTTCTAATGGAGTCAGATAGTTTTTGTTGAATTCTTCTATTTCTTTTGCCTCTCA
>PVJL010016644.1:0-20378 GCA_004026885.1 Lyroderma lyra
CCCCCCCCGGAGCTAATGGACACCTCATGTTGCCCGCGATGCCCACAGCACTGTCTCGGTCCCTCACAGCCTTGGCTGTGGTCTGCATTGGGCTACCTGCTCATTGAGCCAACGCCTACCGAACACCCTTTATGTGTCAGGCTTCTCCTTTCTCCTCTTTCATTTCTTAACTAGTCCTTAAGCTTCTTGAGTCAGAGTCTTTACGACGTTCCTATTCCCCTGTCCCTTCTCCAGACAGTGTCTGACATGAATACTGTCTTGAACACGCAAGTACTTGCTTGGTATTTGGTAAAATACCAGTGTTCTGTAAAACTGGTGGCTACTCAACACAGGCGGAGTCTATGTCCATATTTCATGTTCTCGAAAAGGATTACATGCTGGAAGTTGTGCTTACATGTGATGCCAGCGACTGAGATCACCGTAATCTTCACCCTCATTATTAGATAATAATAATAATAAAGTAATAGCTAACATTTCTGAGACTCTACACAAAGATGATTATTCTATTCCTGTTCCCACAGGACTCCTTGGGGTAGTTCCTGTAAGCACGAAACACGGTTTCCAAGAAGAGAAGGTGAATGAACAAATGGGCTGTGGCCATGTCTCTGTGGAAATCCATTCGCATAAATCTGAGCTGGTTTTCAAAGACGTGTGGTTTATAAATAAAGACTCTCGCATATATACAATATCATGGCTAGATGAAATTCTAAAGTTTCAGGGGAAATGACACAATTTCAAAATGAGGCTGTGTGTACACAACACCAAGCCATCCAAATGAAAGCTTGAGGAAATCATTTAGGAATGTGGTCCTTGCTAGCCCAGACATTTCAGGTCGTTACTGGAAATATGCTATGTGGTTCCGACACGACTTTACTAGTTGCGGATGGACTGTGCTCCTCATGGACCACAGGCTAGGAAACCAAGAGGCCAAATTGGTTAGAACTGTGTTCAAAGTCAGAACAAGTGAGCTCTGATTTAAGGCTAATGAATGTATCCTCCAAACAGAAGTAAACGCAAGTGCAGCGCTTTTGTACCTATTTTGAGTTCTCTCTCCAAATGGAGGTCTAAAAGGAAACAGAACACTACCCATTTCCCATGTAATGTGAACAATTTTCTTAGATTATCTTTTCTTCCCCATTGCATTTTCCTTTGAGAAAGAAACTAGACAACTTCTGAACCGGGCCCCTCTGTAGCAGGTGCCGTCTGGTATGTGTCACCACGAAGACTTGAGGCAGAAACAGACTTGAGGAGACTGTCCATCTGCCTCCCAAGTCCAGAGATCTCAGAAGAGTTTGGCTTCTGGCTCTCTTTCGAGGTCACCACTCATAACCAACTTGGGGCTCCCAGTAGGCACTGCCTGAAGCGTTCTCATTCACTTGGGAAGAGGTGCCAGGCAATAAGAGTTCCCGACCAGGTCCTGAGTGGGGAGGGACTGAGACTAGAAGTGTGCCCCTCTTCTCCAGATGAGCATTCTGTCCTTGGCGGATGTGACCAGAAGCATGAATTTGATTTTTGTTTTTTATTTATTTTTGCTACAGTGATTGATACAAATGCACGTCTGGTGCCCACAACGCCCAAACCCTGTGGTTCTCATTCTGCCTTCCCTGTGCTTCTGGAACCATTTGGAAAAGGGTATGTGAGTGGGTGTGGGAGGCTCATTGCCCAAACGCTTCACTGGAAGAATGTGGAACAGCCAGATGTGAAACGGACCTCCCGATTGAAGGATATACAACCAAGAGTCACAGCATGGATTGGAGAGGAACGGCTTTCTTACCGAACTCCGATTTGCACGCAGTGCTATCCCACATCCAAGTCAAAATGCCTGTCCAGATCAGACTTCCAAACTGGCCAGCTACCTTCTCTGATTTTTTACTGAGCATCTTTGAAGAAGAAAGCATCCTTTGGGGGCCTAATTGGTCCCAGGCCTGAGAAGTGGACATGGGTCTCCATGGCTACTCCAGAAGAAAATGTCCAATAATTTAAATCTAAGGTATCACATAATGTTTCACCTGAAATACACACATTCAGAACATGCTAACAAAGGATCGCAGGCATGTAATTTAACTCTTAACAGCACAGAATAAGTTTTTCATGATAGGGAGGACAGTGTAGCAAGAGTTAATGCTATTAAAATCACGTCAACTGTAAATAAAGAGAATGAAACTTGTTCAGATAGCACTCACGCAATACCACGGGGCCCAGTATGAAATCATCTCAAGATCTGAGACATATAAAAACTTTATTAGTCATCACTGAAATAAAGTGCAAACAAGTTCGTGTTATAAAGATCCAAAAATCTTTATGTTTTTGGTCTGCGAAGCCATAAAACGGTGCCTGACAAATTTTAAGTGATATTCTAATTACCCACTGGGTTTTATAGTTTCTTGTAAGCTGTAAGTCAGATACTAACAAGGCAGAGTCCGGGAAGAAATTCCCCATACTTAACATGAGCTCTAAGTCCTCTGCACAAACCCACTGGTCGGCCAAGCCAGACTTCTGGGTTAAGCATCTGCTAGACCTGGAATGAACCATTAACCTGAAGATTACCATCATTTTTGTACTGACTAAAGTAGAATGTAAAATGTGCACCAACTTCACAAAATGATGGAAAATTATTCCAGCTGTGGCTCTGCCTTGTGCCGGAAACACTTTCTGGAATATTTTTACGTGATTTCTTTGGTGAAACTAACACTTTGTAATGCACCAGTAACATGACCCCCTGAACACTCTCGCATACTCAATGATTGCCGTGGCAAAGTAGGACCAAACAGTCTTGTATGTAAACATTTCGGATTTATGTTCTGGATGCAGTGATGGTGTAGACAATCTAGAACCATTTTATTCCTAGAAAGGGCTTTAGTTAAAAGTGAGGGGCAGATTTTTTAAGCACCCACATTCAGGATAAACAGCTCCAATGAGAAACAGAAATTTGCTTTCAAAGAATTAATTAAAAAATTTACAAGTGACTACAAGATGATCACTTCAATTCTCACTTTCTAAAACTTACAAAAATCTCTTCCATAAATCTGTTCACCTACCTCATAATACAAGGGAGCACTGCTGCCGAGAGGTTTCTTTGCCTTTTTAGGTGTAGTTCCAAATAATGCATTTGCTTCGTTGATCTGCAGGAAAATTAAATTCAGCTCTAATTGAAAAGGAAAGGTGTACATAACGAATACTTAAACATATGTAACTTTTAAATAGCCAAGGAACATGAGGGGCTGGGGAATCTAGCAAGGAGGAACAATTTATCGACAAGGTGGAATATTTATAGCCACTCTGGTAACTTTGTAAGTGCCGTGTAACAGGACCTGTCTATGTCATGGGGCCCTCCTGGCCCCTGACAACTGTAAACTTCATTTTTCTCGTTAATTGTGGGCGTCCTTGGAACATGAAATTGTTTTATCTTTTATTACTATTGAATCTCTCCTTAAATAATTCCTCATGGAACCTAGCATGGAGTCTGGTAGGACCTCAGAAATTTTTGTTAAATGAGTGCATGTTGAATAGGCAACATTCACAGACAAGACAAAGAAAACAAAAAACAAAACAAAACAACCAATAATAATTCTTCCAGATGAAATGATTCACACGTATTCTAGCTAAGTATTTGTTTAAAACAATCCACCAAAATTCACCAAACAGCCCAAGGATATGATAGTTTTATTTAGTTTATTATTTTATTCTATTATTTTAAGAAAAAGTAAGTCTTCCAGGGGTTTGGGATGGGCAGGGATGGGCACCCACCTGCTGGAGAATGTCTTGCCATGACACCACACTGAAGAGTTTACGCTGAGGGACCTGGACAGCGAGGGTGAGAGCTTGAATGAGAAGGTCGTCCTCAATCTGGTTTCCAACTACGAAAGCGATGGAGCCCTTCCAATCGTTCTGTTAATAAACCAGGAGGAATGAGAGTCTAAACACCTCTGACTGGCTAATTGTGTGTCAAAGGCTTTCACTGAAAAACCGGAGATGTTTCCTGCAAACCTTAAAGACAAGAGTTGACCTTGTAGGGTATTGGGGTCCTGATTCAAGTAGCCGCCAGGAGGCAGTATTGTGCCAAATTTCATACAACTTGATCAAAATGCAATTTTCTTGAGAAACTAGGCCTTTTATTTTAAGGAAGGCCATTTTAAAAAGCAACACACTTTCACTAGAATGCTGTCCATGAATAATGTGGTGTTGGAAAGCAACGGTTCATTCATATGCTACAAAATACACATTAAGATCTAATCTCAAAAGCAGAGATCTTTTTATTGTTCCTTGATACGTCCTAAGACTCTAACAGTGCTAGGAACGTCATAGAAGCTCAATAAATACTTATTGAATGCTGGGTCAGTATTGAATTAGTTGTCAAATGGGCTTTTATATGAGGTTAAAAATATTCAGTCTGTGAAATTTTTGTAAAGCATAGAGCTAGAACACGTATTTTCCTCCTAAGGTAACACGAGAATTTCATGGCTGATTCACAAATGAGTTCTTTCCACTTCAAGGAGTAGGCTAGAAGTAGGACATGAAATTTTACACCAGATAATTTAAAGAAATGTTACTAAAGACAATATTCTTATTCAGCAAACCCTTTCTATTATAATTTTAATTGGGAGGAAGCCATTCCCTTTAGAAGATTAAGAATGGAATTTAGTGAATTACCTACCATGAGGTACCCAGGGAAGAACCAAACTCATGCAAGTCAAGTCCAGTGCTTTTGAACACTAACATTCTTGCAGGGAGATGTTCCCAGCAAGCATGATAAAGACACCAAGAACAAGACAGCAGTAAGGGAGAGCACTCCAGCCTCCAGCTCCCCAGGTCTTAGTCTCCTCATTGACAAACTAAAGGGGCTGGACAGGGTGACATCAGCTGGACAGGTTTCCACTCTAGAAACGGGATTGAAACAAGAGTAAAACTTCCCCCCAGGTGGACTCCAAACAATGTCTAAGAAGATCTGAAAAGATTTTACATAAACTTAATGAAATGCATCATTTTATGTGGCTCTCCCTGGTTCTCGTCCAACCCGTTGTCAGGGCAGTGTCAGAACTGGGACACAGGCAGGAGAAAAGAGCTTAGTGCAAATTCTTCTTTCCCATCCAAGAGTGATCATCATTAAACTTCCCTTACTTCTCTCCACGGAGACTTACAACCTAACAGAACCCACCCCAATTTTCAATGCTATCCCCCAAATAAAAACCACACATAGCAGCACAAAAATGTACATTTTACCTAAAAAGAGCTATGTCTGTGTGTGTGTACATGCATGTAGGTGGCTCCACGTGTCCTATTAAATTTGAAACCTGTGGTGGTGGTGGTGTCGTTTGCTAATGAACCCTAAGAAGACTGAGCATCAGTTTTTTAAAATATTCTGAATCTGAAAAGTAGGTGTGATATGTTCAACGTATGCCTTAGAAAACAATCCCACTGTCACCAAATGCCCTTCCCACACTGGATCCCCGTTCCGCTTGTCCGCTCTCTCAGTTACACATGCGACCATAAACGCCATCAGAGGGGGCGCTCCCCTTCCGTCCTCACGATAAAGTGTACGCGGCGCTCGCACAGGCAATACCTTGCAGTGCCTGGCACAGTCTCACTTTACACAGTGCACATTTATGGTAATAAATGGCCACTTCTACTCCTTATCTAGGCTGACCAGACACACCATTTGACACGGGGCAGGCCCGTTGTTTTCTGCCCTGTTTAAAACGGGACGTCTGCTCGGCCTGCCCTGATCCCACTCTCTCCTGCAAATTCTCCTGACGATATTTAAAAGCTAAAGGTGGCAAGAAAGGGCCGTGCCTCAGCTCTTTGGGAGACAATCTAGAAAAAGGGCATTGTAGTCCAGAGGCTACCCGTACGTACCTGGTGTCGAAGGCAGGTGTCCACTATTTCAGACCAGAGGAAAAGAAGGCAGGAGGAGGAGGAAGGAACTAACAACTATTGGAAAATGCCATGTGCCAGGCATATGTTATCTCATTAAATCCCTAAGTAATCTCTTTAAATATCTTTAAATAGGTGCATTAATACTTTATAGATGGAAAAACAGAGGCCCCGCGAAGTTAAAAAATCTTGTTAACGGTCATTTTGGCAAAAACCACATGGAGACCACATACTAGCTTGCGATTTGGGGATCATTTCAGAGCAATTTTGAGAGCGAGCCTTTGGGGTCAGAATGCCTTTCCATAATCCTTAAATTGCACCTAATGGCTACTTCAGCCACAGTAAAAGTAATAGATGAAGATTTATATCACATGGCAAAGCGTATAAAACCTTCAAAAATAGATTATGTATTAAATCCAAAAAAACACCATGAGATTACCTTCTTAGAAACGACAGTTTTACAGAGACTCCAAGAGGTTAAGGAACTTTCCCCAGTGCCCCTCCCTGGAAGCCCAGTGCCCCCGCCTCTGCTCTAGAACCCATCTGTGCACAAGCTCGGCCCCTCGGATCACCGCGCCGACCCTGCTGGGATCCCTGCCACCACCCGGAGGCAGCACGCCTGGGCGGGAGCGCGCCCGGCCTCGTTCGGGTTCGGGCTCACCACGAGGCCTGCTGGGCAGCTAGGCCCCATCTCTCCGTCGGGAGGGGTCTGAGGCGTCCCGCCGAGGCCCAGGCTCCCACCGGCACTGACCCGCCCACCAAACGCCTGCTCCGGGATCTATTCGGCAAAGCAGGGCCCCTGGAGGACTTCGTGGGAGCCGTGGGTTCGTGTCTCACCACGTCGCCAGCACGCGGACACGCGGAAGTGGACTGCTGGTGGACAGCCGGCCGCCGTGCCAGCCGAGCCGCACAGGAGGCGCGCTGGCGCGCGTGGGGCGCTAGGGGGCAGTGAGGCGCCGGGGAACGCGGCCTGCGGAGGCCGCGGGGCGGGGCGCCGGCAGGAGGGGTCCTCACAGGACGCGCTGCAGGTACCGCGTCTGAATCTTCCCCTTTATTTTTCGGGACAAACGCCGGTGCCAAATCTCTCCTCACCGTCACAAGTTTTAGAAATAGGAAGATTTTTGCAGAAGATCAAACTCACGTTAGATTTAAAAATGCCCCTCCGCTCCTTTCCCCCCAACACGCAGTCAAACCAAGGCCTTGCGTCTGACTTGGCCAGGCAGCAAGAGGAGCTTCGCAGAGCGAACAAAGGCTGGCCATGAGCGGGCAAGGAGGGCACAGTGGGTAGGCACAGCCTGCGGCGTCACACCGGTGAGCTCCACCGTGCTCCCACCTGCGGGTGAACGTACCACAACTCCAGGGGTTTGGGTGTCATTAGCAGCCCGAGCCCAGAGAAAGGAAACATCATTCACTGCCAGACGACTGCACTGGGTATATCCAACAGCCAGGGAAGAGGGTTGTAGTCTGGCACACCCCAAACGCTGCAGGGAATACAGTCAGCTCCCCACAGCCAGGAGGCATCTACCGTACACGCCTATTGCTGAGTCTTGCCCCCTAGTCGTTATTGATCAAGTCATTCAGGGGGTGGAATGAAGTCATGTATGGACACAATCCATTACCCTTTATTTACTTTATCAGTCTCACCTAATTTGGAGCCTGGCAGGAGGGCGTCTTAACCCAAACACTTACATACTGGTCTCCTAATGCAAGAAAGGATTTGTGTAAACGCAGAGAACCTGGCTTTCTCAAATAAGCCTGTTGTCCTGGAGATGCAGGGTATTTTTCTTTCATGCACTTCTATCGCAGATTCCCCCAACTTCATTTAGGCGTTCCTACATCCTAATTACAAAAACCCTCTCAAAGACAAGTGAAAAGTATAATAGCTCTCGGGCGATGGGAGTGAAATCGTTTCCCTCTATTTGCACAAAGAATCAGCTGGTACGGTGGCGAGCCAAAGGCAGGACATGCCAGCTCTCTCCTGCTGTCCTGGCCTTGAACGACCCGAGATGAGGTGCCCACAGTCCTCACTCAGAACTGACCAGAGCCTGACGAGCTCCAGGAACCAACAGTGGTCAGCACCTTTGTTTGGAGAAAATGTATAAAACCCCTGCGTAAAATCAGTGCAACACTGAAAGAGTCGTGTTTGGTTAAGAGTTATTTAACACTGTGCAGGCACGCAAACCTGCACTTTGTGTCGAGACTCTGCTGAAAGGACAGCCGTTTTGTTAAGCAGATTTACTGCCAAATGGACCGCGATTTGTGAACGTCTTTCTCAAAGGCGTCTTGGATCTCTATCAGCAAAGCAGCGCTAGTGTGGGCTGCCCGCCAGCAGGAGACGTATTTTTATTACATAGAACTGGCTGCTGTAATTGTATTTGTTAAAGAAAAGGATTTCTAACTGTAAAATAAGTTGAAAACACAGGTTAAAAAGTAGGTACATGTTCTTATATAATAAATGAGAACAATACAAATGACCAAGATAGATACTCATTTCATTCCTTTTACCGTCTTTACTAAACAAGTTCTAGTTACTAGAGACTCTTTTCTAAATACAGGTTCCTCACAAGACTACACCTTAGTCCCCATTCATCTGGGGGGAAGACGTCCCAGGACCCTCAGGGGACGTCTGAAACCTTGGATAATAACGAACCCTATATATACGATGTTTTCACACACACACACACACACACACACACACACACGAGGGCTGTCCGGAAAGCATCCAGCCATATAACCATTCTGGTTATATTGACAATGGCTGGATGTTTTCTGGACAGTCCTTGTGTGTATACACACACACACACACACACACACACACACACACATATGTATGTACGTATATACCTATGATAAAGTTTAATTTATAAATTTGGCACAGTAAGAGATTAACAACAAGTAATAAGAAAATAGAACAATTATGATAATATACTGTAATACAAATTATGTGAATGACTCCAGGGCTATTATTAAGTAAAATACAGGTTACTCAAACATGAGCACCATGACTCCTCGACAGTGGATCTGATAACCAAGATGGCTAATGAGTGACTAATGGGTGGGTAGAGGACACAGTGTGGACACACTGGACAACAGGATGATCACATTCCAGGCAGGACAGAGTGGGACAGCACAGGATTTCATCATGCTACTCAGAATGGCACCCAACTTAAAACTTATAAATTGTTTATTTCTGGAATTTTCCATTTAATATTTCTGGATTGTGGTTGACTGTGGGTAACTGAAACCACAGAAAGCAAAACCCTGGATAAGTGGGGGGCATTACTGTCATTTGACACATCATCGTGCTGTTTCAGTACTCACTACCTAGGAATGGGTTCACATGCTTGTCACATTTTCTTAACTAGACTGTAAGCTCTTTAGGCCAGAAATTATGTTTTACATGCTCCTGCACCTTAATGGTACCCGGCAGTGAGTGGGAAACAGAACAGGGCTCCACATGTAAACACCTGCTGATGGATCTTTTCAAGCGACAGAGAGTATGTGTGTGGACACAGGATTTGGACCACGGGAACCATAAAGTGCCAGAAGGCAGCGTATCAGAAAACTGTGCAGAGTAGACTGCCCACAGCGCTGAGGTTCTTCAGGAGGAAAACAGACTGCATTTGATCTAACAGGGTTCACACCAGAGTCTGGGGAGTTAGGCCCTGCCACCAGTCTTCCACAAAGACACCTTCCCAGGGAGGGACTCAGTGGGTCAGGCGCCAGGGGAAGGAGGCAGTTCTTCCAGACGGCGTGCGGTGGCTAGGACACCCCTCCTCCATCTCTCTTCTTCTTCTCCTGCCTTTCTCCCGTCGCCCATCAAGACGGACCTCGATGTCCCGCTTCCTCCTCCCTCCCACCTGCTGCCTGGAGGCGGCAAATTCTATGATTCTCTTTCAAGGTGACTTGGAGATCCTCGTTAGCTTGACTTCGTGGTGGGTGTGTATCAGGGTGGGGAGGGAAGAGAAGGCGGCAGAGTGGAGCCCACATAGAAAGAGTGGACGAGGTCCGCCGTCCACACCTGCCACCTGCCGCTGGCGGCAATGCCGCCGCCCGTCCCCCTAACCGTCTGACCTCCGTCCGGAGTGCGCGGCCCCGACTCTGCTCAGTGAGATGGCACACATGACTTGAAACGTGCCGAGGTCGGCGTATTTAAACCGTGGCAATGGCGAATGCTACATCCGCCTCAGAGCTTTCCCCCGTGGAACAGGCCCAGCAGACCGCGGCCCCTCCCAGGAACGCCGGCGGCGCTCTGTGTGGGCTGACTGCCGGTTAGGTGTCTGCTGGTCCTGGGTCACGTGGGGCCCAGCCTTAAGCTCCATCCTTCAGAATGGGCTCTATGAAAGAAAGGCAGCAAGGTCAGACCTGAGAGGCCGCTGTGGGGGGAGCAGGGCCAGCCCACTCCAAGGCTTGCTTTTACTCCTGACCATCGCAGGGGTCTACTGCCCTACCCGGGATCTGAGCACTGGGGCCATTGCCATGGGCGGTCCCCAAGAACCCCTTATCCAAAGATGACAAGGCTCCCTTATGTTTTGGTGGCCCTTCGGAGAAGCACAGGTCATTGGGGCACAGTGATTAAGTGTGTGGGCTCAGGAGACAGACTGCCTGGATTCAAATCTCAATGCACAAATCTCAAAGCTGTGTGTTCTTGGGCAAGTTACTTAACTTCTCTGTGCCTCATGTATAAATGAGGATAGCGACAGTACCAATGTCTTGGGGTTGTTTGAAGACTGAATGAGAAAACCTACAGAAAGCCTTTCTGAGCACAACACCTAGCAATAATCATAGCCACCACCATGGATATTATTTTGGGGGCCTCTGCTTTTTGTTAGTCATTAGAACAAACATGATGATTCCATATATGCTGTGTCAAGTGTGGAGAGCTTAGGGGTGAACCAAGAAAAAAATCATACAGAACATCAACAGTTGCACCATGAAAAAAAGGTAAATATTCATTTGAATGACAGGCAGTTTGTAAAATCATTTTCCGTTTGATGACGATTACCTCGTTAATGGACATATTTCTAAAACACTTCAGACCCCTGGAGAGAGGGCACAAAGCATGAACATAGGAAGTTTAAAATTATAATTTTCGGAGCTATGGACGATAGTATGAGTGTGGCAGGAGGGACTTCTATGTCCTGCACCTGGCGCAGGTCTGTGAGAGACATCAGCCCATCACCGACGGCGACAATGACACCAGTTAGTGCCCAGGCAGGAGCGCCGAGGCCGACAGGCGAGACGGTGAGCTCCGAGGCAGCCACCCAGCAGACTGGGCACCAGATGGAGTCTCATCTGCTTACGGGGCTTGAAAATAAAAGAATGTGGGTCCGATGTTTGGTATTTGGGTTGCAAACATTAATCTGGCTTATAGTATGGCTCCAAATCTAAAATACAGATGTCGGGTAGAGCTAATTCTTAAAAACGAAAGCTAAGAGAGTGATGCTTATTTTTGATAGGGAGCCTAGTGCACCCCTCTCTCCGGAGAAGACGGGCTCCCTGGCCTGTAGCTATTAATAGATTTGGGCGCCCCGGAAGCCCCCACGGGCCTTTGCACATTCAACCACCCCCTTCCCTTCAGCAGAATAAAGCTTACCCAAATCACCTCCTAGTCAGCTCAGGGCCTTATTAGTTGATTTTGGTAAATGGATAAATAAATACAGCCCACGGGTTTAGTGAAGTAAAAATATAAAAACTTTAAAAACTTTTAGAAGTATTTTTTTTCTCCAAGCAATCTGCATTTTCAAAAAGGAATCCCAGAGAACCCTGGACTAACTCAAAGGGATGGCCTGCTCCCGGGGTTATTTTAGGCAGTGGGCTGGGCCAGGGGAAAAGGCTCCTCTTAGAACCTTGCCATCTAGACAACCTCCTACTTTGCCCATGTCCCTGGCATATAGTAGCATTCAATAAATGTTTCTAGAACTTAGCAGCCAAAACCACACACTAGAGAGAACTTTTACACATGCTTAGTGTAGCAACGCCAACCAAGTATGTGGCATTTTATCAGCCACGCTCAGTACTTCGGAAGGAGCGTGTCTCTGAGCCAGTGAGCACTTGAATTAAAGAGTATATTCCTGTGATGCTTAGACGACAGCCCAATATCTTATGCTCACTGAGGAAAACTCAGGGAGGTCTCGAAGCATCTTTCCTGTGCATGCACACACTACCTGGCTGGTTTCCTTTGTCTTCATTAATATTAAAAGTGGCCGTTAGTTAAAATTATTGATGTTCTGGTGTAATGATGCAGTGCTCTGACGTGATACCAAATTCTGCCTCTGTAGTTTCTTAGTCAAGTGACCTTGGATCTATCTTTGTGACTCAGTTTTATCATTTACAAAAATGGATCGAATAATACAAGTTTCCAAAGGTTGTTGTGAGGCTCTGATGAACTAATATTATCTAGAGTCATTGTGTAAATTGAAAGCTCCATGCAAAGGTAAGATATTAATATATACAAAAGAAATATTCTAATTTCACTTAGAAAGTTCTGCAGAATGGATTAAAAGAAGTGATTACTTGTGTAATTTTTGAATTTGGACATGTTGTGAGGATCTTCTTTGGAGAGAGAAGCCTCTGAGCTTAGGCTGTTTGATTGTTTTTCTTTCGTTTTTCAGAGTCCTTGGCCCATCCCACCAGTCTAGCACATGAGCCTAATTCGGTTTTGCTCCATGCATCAGAGAGTTTTAAGACAGCTATTAAAACACCACATGGAAAAGCTTTGCAGGGAATTCTACTCCACAGAGAAACCACAGAAACCACCACACACCTTCACATCTCCCCGCCCCCACGAGCTGGCTAACATTACGGCTCCATTATGTTCGTACAACCCAACCAGTTTTATTGCTTGGAGCAAAATCTGAGGTCCAACATGAACTTCAGAACATAAAAAGTAAGGCAAACCTCAAAAGGAAACAAGCTTCTTTGGGTTTTCAAACAAATATTACATATCAGAGGCATTCTTCTAACCGAGGGGACCAAGCAAAGCTAAGAGGAGTCCTGCTAATTGCTTCACAAATGTAAAACTGGAATCGGGGACTCATCCAAAGGGAGAAGAGCCCTTTTCATCATCAGATATTAAAGGCTACAGACTTTCATCAACTCTTTCCTCGACGCAAGACCCTCTTGTGCATTCCTCGGGTCTCCTCCGTGTTGAGTTACTATCTTCCACGTCGAAATGAGGATACATTTTCACGACTCGCTATCATCTCATTAGTTACCCTATTGGAGCCTCCCCCATTTTTTTCTATCTTCCTTTCTCTAATTTAAATGTCATTTATCCACTAAGCATTGAATTTGTGCAGCCTTGGCACTGGGCAACCCAGAAGAAAACGAAATAACCAACCAATACTCTTCCTAAGGAGCCATCCAGCCCCTTAGCTGTTGCTTGGTTAATGAGTTGCTTGGACAACTCATTTTCTTGCAGTTAGCCCAAGTGTCCTCACTTATCATCTGTTTACTACAAGGCCACTACAGAGTTTAATTTCTCCATCCATCCCGACTGAGTGCGAATACCCAAGGATACTTCTGACTCCACCAAATTCAATAAGATCCAAGAAATGCCAATATTTTGATAACCAAATTACACTCCCCCCGCCCTCCATCCTCTCTCTAATACCTTGGAAGCAGGACAAAAATTCTTTGCCTTACAACTTGTTCTGATTTTTAGGTCTAAAACTATGGTCTCCAAGTTAGGATGTGGGAAAGAACCGGTAACCAAGGATGGTCCTGGGGCAGTGTCAGACCCCCGGGCCATCCGCATTTGTGACCTTGGCAGCAGGGAATGATGGGGTCTATTTGAACGCACCCTGGGGGTGTCTCAGAAAACCTGTGTGAATGCACCTAGAGCGAGAAGTGTGGTGGAGGACCTGTGTCCCGCCTCAATTCAACAAAGAAGAGGAGCGTTTTAACTCCACAGGCATTTATTAAATTACCAGAATTAAACATCTATGATGTAACAAATGGTAAAGGATACAAGAATGACGAAGGGAGTCTGAAAGTGAGCAGACGGTGCTTATATTTCAAAGGAAGTTCAAAAGACCTTTTCCTGTGCGGGCTACTTAGCATCAGTCACTGTGACCGACCTGTCAAAGGAGTTAGGACGTGGTGCCCTCCGGAGCTCACTGTGTGCAGAGGCCCTGACTTTTCCAGCTGTCCAGGACCCAGCAGTTGTGCCAGAAAGGCAAGAGGTGGGGGAGATCTGTCTCTGAGTGAGGAAGTTGGGGTGAGACCCCCAAATCGACAAGTAAAGGTAAAAAGTATTGATGAAAATCCATCAGCCCCAGCGGGAGCGTAGACGAGCGTGCGGATGCGTGTCTGAGGCAGCTCCCGAGAGCTTTCTCCTGGAGAGCCTGTAATTTTCTGCAGATGTCCTCTCCACTGTCACCATTTTAGGGAAGGGTTCTCAGGAGGCAGGAAGAAGGTGACATGGAGGAGAGCCAGGAGGGAAGGTGTCACTGCCGCAGGGGAACAGTGGTGTGTGTCGTCAAAAGCAATTAGGAGGCTACCTGTGACCTTAGCAAGAGCAGCTGCATTTGGTGAAACTGCTTCCTGCTGGTCCTGGCACTCCTGCCGTCCTAGGCACCCTCGTAATTCACACACCCCCTTTCCACTGCACACCTCGGTCAAGCACCACGTGACAAATACTCCAAGTTAATGATTATGATAAATTTTTAAGCCCTCGATCTGGTTAGGGTTATTAATTTTCTCCAATTACACAGGTACGTGGAGTCTATTTATTGGTTACATCAGGGCAGTAATTCATTATAATTATTCTTCTCCTATTGATTCTCTAATACAGGCCTTATAATAGCTCTTTCTATGGCCTCATGAAAAGAGCACTGGGTTCAGTATAGAAAACCTGATTATTAGTCTTGATTCCAAACACATGGTCTTGGAAAAACACTCCAGTACTCAGAACGTAGACCTCAGCAAAACGATACTTACGGCAGAGAGTCATTCATTCATTCAAGCAAAATTTACTGAGGAGTTACTATGTGCCAAACATCAAAATGGGCAAGGACATAAGGGATAATCATTACCCTTAAACAGCATCAGGCTGGGGAAGGAGATACACAAATCAAGGTGAAAACAGACTCTCGGTAAATGTATTTCATAGCTATAAAGCGCTGTGCACAGTCTCCATTTCTACTATTATATTGTTCACCCTAATTTATTCGCTAATAGTTAATGTTCACTATGTGGGTCCCTACGTTAAATGTGCTACCTGGGACACGAGGATGCAGAGATGAAGAAGATAAGAGCCTTGAATGGAAATGGACTGAATCTGCATATCTCAACATCGAGAGACTTCAAAACACAATGCTGAACGCACAAAGGCAAACTGCACAATTGATAAGCATAATTGTGGAAGCATTTGTGTAACTTTTAGAAATCGTACAGAGATAAATAGACACACAGAGAGGCTGAGAGGCCAGGCATGAGATTCATGGTAGTGCTTGCTTCTGGGAAAGGAGAGAAAGGACCGGAACAGCAGTGGGGGTAGGGCCGACGCGCTCTTCCATTGTTTTACAGTGCTTATTATTATTTTGTACAAAAGAAAGAAAACTGGCCATTGTCAGTTTTTCGTGCTTGGTATGCTATTATCCTTCGTGTTTTTCTGCATTTGAAAGCGTACTGGAAAGAAGTCTCTACCCACCAAAGCCCCACAGCCCCGGAGGGGCGCAGACGTCCGGACGACACCGTGTGAGGTGACGGGCACTTGACCAGCCCGCGTGCGTCTCTCCCTGTGTCTCAGGCAAAGCCTCCCGGGCAACGGCCCTTGGATAACGGTCTCCCGCTTGTCCACTTGCTGCCGACTCCGTGGCCTCGCTTCCACCTTGGGCATCTTCTCCCCAGCCCACCCTTGCCCAACCTCACGAACTCGCTCCCGTTCTTGGGCTGAGGAAGGGGCTCTGATCCCCCCTCTTCCGTGCCGGAGCGAACGCCCCAGCCTTCCGCCACCTCTCCCCCAGCCGCGTCCCTTCCGGTCTCCCGCCCGCCCTCCCCTTTCCTCTCTGTCCTGCTGCACGCGTGCATGGTCTCTCCACCGAAAGGGGGGCGTTCCAAGGCTGTCACCGTTGGAAATTAAGGGAGATGAAAAAGAAGGAACCGAAATAGTGGGGAAGAGCACCATGAATCGCTGACAACGGGTATTAGAAGAGCAGGGTCAGGGGTGATGTCTAACTGGGGTGAAGAGGACAGTTCCAGTTTGGAACATGCCCAGTTTGAAGCACGTGTGTGACATCCAAATGGAAATACAGAAAAGAGCAATAATGATTCTTATTGTAAATATTTCTATCAGGCCAGTGTCCCGCAATCCAATAAATACAGTAATACTACTAACGAGTCCTACTAATTACTCCGAGCTGCTGCTAGCACCCCCCATTCAGCAATCTGATTTGAGCTTTTCTTCATGTCAGGTGCTGGCAGCGTATCAGTGAGCAGATGAAGCCCTGTGCTCGCGCGCAGCGGGCAGACCCTCATGAGACAGATGGAAAGCAGAAGGAACTGCACCAAGGGAAGTGCATCCAGGGTCACGGTGTCGCTTACCTACGGAGGCCAGGGAGGGAGCTATGTGCACAGAATCCTGAAGGAAGGGAGAGAGGAGGGACGACCTTGGGAAACGTCATTCTGGGCAGAGGGCACAGCACGAGCAACAGCTCCAGATGGGCAATGTGCTGTCTGATGAGTCTGAAGTTCAACAACAAGGCCAGCGAGGTCACCAGGGAGTGAGTGAAAGGGTGAGTCACTGGAGACGGCAGAGGCCGCCACAGGCAGGCTTGGAAAGCCCTAAAGGCCTAGAGGCCGTGTCAGAGCATGTGGACCGTATCCGAAGTCCTGGGCATCGGAAAGACCACTCAGGCTGCTGCATGGGGACAAGACCCCAGGGCAGCAAGAGCGGGAGCGGGAGACTAAATCCTGACGCTCCTGAGCTACCTGTGGCTTGGACTAGTGTGTAGCAGGAGTGGTGGTGCCAAGAGCATAGATTTAAGATACATTTCAAAGGTAGAACCAACAGGATTTACCCAAAATCGATGATGGGGGACAGACAAGAAGGAAAAATGCAACAAATTTAAGGGGTTTGGCCGCAGCGACTCGCTGGGCGAAGTGACCCTGGTCAGCAGGAAGGCGAAGACTTGGCCAAGAGCAGGTCCGACGGGAAATCAGAGTTTGGGTGTGGGTGTGTGAAGTCTGGGGTACTACCTGTTAGATGCTTTCACATCCTCTCCACAATCTTTTTAACATCTGCGAGGGGGGCATGACTATCGTTTTATGGATACAAAACCTCAGGCTTTGAGATTTTCTTCCATTTCTTGTAAGTTCTGATGCCCCACGGGCTGGGACGAATTCTGGAGCTCGATCACAGAAAACAGGCCACGAGGCTGAGAGAGTAAAGCGCAGTCAGTGAATTTAATTCAGCAGGTGCAGTGCCTGTGAGGGAGAGAATTAAAAACACTAACCTTCTGCTACCCTGCAGGGATTTGCGGAGACAGGTAGGTAACCTCGAAATTGCTGGGCCACGGCTCAGAGCAGGAGAGCATTAAAGATCACAAGCACTGAAGTAGTGTAAGGAGGGGGAAAGTCAGCGAGGGCCAGAGCGGTGTGACCTGAGCTCCTCTCTGCAAGGTGCAGGGGAGGGTATTACTGAGAAGGAGCTGGATGTCATCCGGGCCAGGAAGCCATGGGGATAGTCGGTGTGTGCCTGGGGACACCACAGACCCCGCTCCATTGGAGAGAAAGATGGATGAACAGACAAGGCCAAGTCAGGCAGGGCTGTGAAACCCAGGCAGGACGTCGTGGCTTCTGTCCTTGGGCAACTAGGAGCCGATGACGGTCTCCGTGGCTAGCGCTGAAGCACGTCCACGTTCACCAGGACTTAACTCACATTTTCCTCAGATGCTGCCAAACTTATATTGGCAACACTTGCATTTTACTTACATTTAATATTTTTCATTTGCAATAAAAATGATCACATATAACATCTAGGTAGATGTTTTGACATGCTAATTCCCTTTGGTTCCAAACTCATTCAAATAATAAGCTTTTGTCCAAAAAGAGAAATTACAATGTGAGGTTAGGAAAAGTCCATTTCCCTCTTAACATTCTTCCTAGCAACTCAGTTGTTTTCCTTGGCTTTTATTAAAACAAGCTTTGTGTGAACTGGCAATTTGTTTTGTAAATATCAATGAAAGCATATTTCAGAAAATATAGCAATAAAAACCAACCCAATTTCAGAAATGCGCTTGCTGCCAGACATCAGTCTTCAGCTCGTATTATAAGTATTTCCAGTAAGTCCTAAATACACATGAACATGAGAAATAGCTTACTGTTTAAGATCAAAAAAGTTGAAAAATCCTTCCCTGCCTCTCAAAATTGTTCAAGGGTTTTGTCCAATAAAATGTATTTCCCTTTTTGATAAACTGCATTTATAATGGCTTACGCACTTCGGTTCAATTGAACATTGTTTTCCCATAAAAACCTGCTTAGACTTGGTTTATTATCATCCTAGCCTCTAGATACTGTACAACTAATTGTTTATTGGAGAGGTTTGGGACATCAGCGTTTCAGCAGTACCCATCTTGAACCCTTATCCAATTTCCAAACCTTTGTGAGAATTCTAAGTTTTGTTCGAGAACTCTGGGGAAACTCTTATTATTAATATTTGTCAAGTGTGCACAGTCCAGCTATTGTCACTAAGCTACGTTTAATAACAGAACAATGTTTTCCCCAGCGGAAGCAGGGTAAGTGGAGACTGCTAATTATTTTAAAGAACTGTCACTCGAAAGCCTGCTGGTTGGCCGGTGACCCTTCTCGCACAGTATCTGCATCAATCTTCTCAGGGCAAGGTCACAATCATCCTATGTGTCCGCTGCAATGTGTTGTTTTTGTTGTTTTTTGGTTTTTTACATAAATGTTTTCTGTCCCTTCCTCTTCTCTGATAAAGCATCTCCTCCATCTAGTAACTGCCCTGCTTTCCACAATATGGATTTCTTCATACGCCAAGTGAATCGGGGAGTTAATAGTTCGGTGTGCTACCAGTGCCTAGCAGCAGGCCAGGGATCACGGGGAAGACACACGGACTCTGAGGTGCGACTTGGCTGTGAAGCAGCTGCCGTCACACTGGCGCTCTGTAAAACATGAAATGACAGCGGCAATTCAAGGCACTCTGCCAGGATGTACCAGGTTGCAAGATGAACGTGAGGGAAGATAAATGAGGGTTAGGGGAGTTAGGAAAGCTCCCTGCAGGACATGGTTTATGACAAGGAGAGGGAAGGTTCGAGTTCATTCCAAGCGAGGAGACTACTATGAGTGAAGGGCAGGACGGGGGAAGGAGTTCATGTACTAAAGGGTTCTCAGAAGTATTTACGAAATGAAATAAATATCATTTAATCTTCGCAGAAGCCCTTGAGGTGGGTATGATTATCTCTATGTGACAAAGGAGGACAAGGCTCAGACAAGGAAGAAGGCTGCTCTAGGTCACACATTACACATTTCAGAGCCAGGATTCAGTGTCTAAGTCGGTCCAGGCCCAGGACTGGACTGTACCAATGGCTCACTGCCTCCTCTTGTGTCTGCACTGTAGGGAGATGGGTTGCCTGGAGCAACTCAGTTTGATGGTCAGATGGGGCCAGACTGAGGGGGTGAAACAGCCAGGGTGACCAGGTGTGGAGGTCACAGGTGCTCAGTTTCTCAGCTGGGAGTGAACACAGGGTGGAGAGGAGAGACAAGCAGGTAATATGCTGGATACGCAGGAATCAGTGATGCTACAGCAAGGAAAGGTACAGATGGGGCTCTTGTAAAACTTTGGGGATCAAATGATGCAGGCCTGGCTCGATTGAAGGCATGGAAACAGAAGAGATTGGAGAGAGAAAACACTGCAGGAAAACCAGGAGGAACCACAGGCAGGCTGAACAACGAGGCTGACGACTCACAGATGAACTTCAGTGACTGTGGCGACTACAGTGCCGGTGGCAGAACCCAGAATGCTGGGGGACAGAGCTGGGCCAAGACCGATGAGCCCAGTGTGGGCAGGCACAGCGAGAAACGGCAGCATGCGGCCAGGCTGCAGAGGCCGTCATTTTTCTGAACTGTTTTTGGAGAGAGGAAAATAATTTTTTTCCTAATGGAGACACTCAGACACTTCTACTTGTCCTACTTAAATAATCTCAGGAAGAAGCCACCGAGTTGAATATAAAAAGAAAATGCTACTGCCTGTCTCTCTTCTAAATATTACAACCAAAGTGCCCTGTGACAGATGACTGGATAGAGAAGCTGTGGTACATATACACAATGGAATATTACTCAGCTATAAGAAAAGATGAAATATTGCCATTTGCGACAAAATGGATGGACCTGGAGATCATCATGCTAAGTGAAATAAGCCAGACAGAAAAAACAAAGAACTGCATGATTTCACTCATATGTGGAATATAAAACTGAAAGCAAAGAAAAAAAGAAATGAACAAACAAATAACCCATGGACACAATCAATAGTTTAATGTTTATTT
>PVJL010016645.1:0-20374 GCA_004026885.1 Lyroderma lyra
CCGAGCCCTTTTGGGAAGCACCACACCAATAGCCGTGAAAAGTCCAAATGACCCTTCGACCCAATAGTTCCACTTCAGGGAAGGATTGCTAAGGGAACAATTGGGGAAACAAGAAAAAAAGAAGTTTCATGCTCAGAATCACCTCTAGATTCTGATGGTAAAAACCAACAAACAAAATAAGCCAACAATCTAAATGCACAACCCCAAAAGGGTGGCCGGGTCCCCTACAGTAATTCTAACGCCTGTTTGTTGATTGCTTGTACCTGCTAAGTGCCAGTCACAGTGGCTTCATCTCACACACAACCTGGTGAAGGGGGAAGCGTCATTCTCCCTGTTTTACAGCAGGGGAGCCCGAGGCTCAGAGGTCATGGTGACAGTAACAGCTACTACTGACAGCTCTGTGCCGGGCTCGCTTGTCAGCCGTCCAGGCGTGACCTCAGTCCTGCTCACTACAGCCCATGAGACAGCATCCTCCCTTCACCTGTGACAAGTGACGGAGGCCCAGGAACACCAGGAACGTATCCATAGCCACATTCCTGCCAAGTCTGTGGTCTTGCGCCCTGGCCTCCAGCTGTGGTGCCCTAGGTTACTCAGCAGCCAGTGGCAGAAGAGTGCTCAGGGGACGGGCACTTCCGTTTTGAGACCATGTGCTTTCTGCCATGACATGATCCTCCTGCTCCAGACTGCAAACCACCTCTGTTATGGGTTGAATTACATCCCCCCAAAAACTGGTGAATTCCTAACCAGCAGTATCTGTGGCTGCAGCCTTTTTTGGAGCTAAGGTATTTGCAGATGACCAAGTTAAGATGAGGTGATTAGGTTTAGCCCTAACCCAGTATGACTGTGTCCTTATAAAGAGGGGAAATTTGGACACGGAGACAGAAACGCACAAAGCAAAGACTACGTGGAAACATAGGGATGATGAGATCTGCACCCAAGGCTGCTGGAAGTTAGGAGAGAGCCCTGGACCAGGGTGTCCACTGTGACTTTAGGCCTCTAGCCTCCAGGCTGTGAGAGAATAAGTTCTTTCTGTTTAAGAGATTTCTGTGGTTTAAGCCCCTCAGTTTGTTGCTGTGTTACAGCAGCCCCAGGTTATTAGTCACACATCAGACTAGGAGGCGACTAGAAAACTGGAGCGACGTAAAAATACCTGAGGTTCATACTATATTAAAGGGAAAATGAAGGTACAGAACCAGGCTGACCACCTGATCACCTCTATAGTAAAATCAACCTGGGTGCAAAGAGGAGACTAGAAGGAAATAAACCTGCATAACTAAAATGCCTTCCTTTTTTTCTGCCCGTTCTACATTTTTTTCAATTTTATCCAGCAAGCAACTGGCTAAAAAAAAAAAAATTTATATATATATATATATATATATTTTTTTTTTTTTTCCCACAAGAATCTGAAGGCATACAAGAATCCTTGTTATCAGCTGAACTGTGCTCCCCCAAAATTGACATGTTGAAGTCCTCAGCATTGACTGTATTTAAGATAGGGCCTTTATGAGGAAATTAAATTTAAAATTGGTTAGAATGGGCCCTACTCTAGTATGACTGGTGTCCTCATAAGAAGAAGAGATTAGGACACACGGAGAGAAACCCCAAATACATCCATGCACAGAGAGATGCCCATGTGAACACCTAGTGAGAAGGTGGCCATCTGCAAGCGAACTCGAGAGGCCTCAGGAAAAAGCCAAAACAGTCAACACCTTGACCCCAGACTTCTAGCCTCTGGCACTATGAGAAAACAAATAGTTTAAGCACCCCACCACCACCACCACCACCACCTGTCTGTGCTATTTGGTTATGGCAGCCCCAGCAAACTAATTACAAGGAACCAAAGGAGAACACGCCTTCCCACAGCCCCCAGCACGGCATGCTGGAGCTGAGACACAGGCAGGGTGTGCCTCGTGGGATGGGCATGGCTGCAGCACTCACCCAGACAGTTGTGTCCATCGTGTGCCAGCATGAAGCCATCAAAGCAGGTGCACCTGTAGTTGCCTGGGATGTTGATGCACTCATGGACACAGCCTCCGTTGTAGTAGTCATTCTCACACTCGTCGATGTCTGCAAAACGAGGGGCATGAGAGGTGTCAGAGGAAGAGCGTGGGGTCCCCTGTGTGCCCACTGCGGAAGCCACCTGGACGTGATTAGCTAGGGCATGACTCCACAGGTAGTCACTAGAATCCTTGCTGGGGGCTGAGGACCCTAAGATTACAAAGAGGAAGATCCTGGCTCTGCAACAAGGCTGGCCCCCACCCTGAGAGCAGGGCCATGTGCCAGGCATGTGCAGGGTGCCTTCCAGCTCCCACCACAGTGAAGCAGGCAAGAATCATACCCAGCTCTGCCTCCCTCAACAGCCTCTCAACAGTAAGAGCAGGTGGGAACCCTGTGTAAAATCCCCCCAAACTGGCTCCCTTCAGCCTATTCGAAAGCCTCCCAGAGATGGAGAGCTCAATGTGTGTGAACCAGAGGATATTAAATAAAATGAGGGAGTTCCCTGGTGGTGCAGTGGCTAAGGCTTCGGCGCTGTCAACGCTGCAGCCTGGGTTCGATTCCCAGCCAGGGAGCTACCCACATATAAAATAAAATAAAAATAAAAAATAAAATAAATAAAATGAACAACTTTGCATACCACCAAAAAGTGTAAGCTCTGGAATGAAAGTCCATTAACTCCCTCCAAATAGTTTTCTTCCACATCAGCATCTGAAGCCTGAATTTCTACTGCTTCAGTTTCCTTGTTATAACAAAGGCTTCTGTCTCATAAACAATGGCCAATAGCCTTTGCAAAGGTCACCTTTTTTGCTGTTTTAAGTCTTTTTCAACATTTCCCATCAGGGGTCAAAGGGCTATCAGTTCTGGCGTTCCAGAGAGATGTGAGAGACCTATGACAATAACAGGAATATGCCTAGTCAACATTCAATGACCTGCTTCTATACCCAAGTGCGGCTGACAATGCCATGCCATTAACTCTTCAAACCCCACACTCAGTGACAGAGGCAGCCATCGTTTATTCCATTACCACAAGGGCATGAAGCATGGGGGGCACAGGGAGGCCAAAACCTCGCCAAAGGACACACACCTAGGAAATGGCACCCGTGGGGTTCGAATGCAGCCTGGCTCTGGAGCCCGAGGGGGCGGATGTTTCCTCAGCTCAGGGGTCTCAACCTCCACCCAACCGCATCTCAACAGGCAACGCGGAAAAGCATGGAAGGAGGGAGCCGGAAGCGCCATCCCCACAGCGGAACCGGAAGTGACCAACAGCGGAACCGGAAGTACCCCAACCGAACCCGGAAGTACTTCGCAAGACATTACTACCGCGGGAAGAAGTGGTCCATTAGGCCCCTCCCTGGTTGAAGAGGGATTTTGAGGTTGGGTTCCAGCTATGAAAGCTGGGATGGGGCCAACCTAAAGGAGACAGAGGACTGAAGGCAAGCCTGGCCGCTCCATCAAAGGCCTGAGGAGTTGGCACGGGGAGACACCCAGCTCTGTGCTCTCCGTGCTAATCTGGAGGGTAGAGCTACACTAGTGGGGAAAAGCCATGGGCGCCAAGAAATGTTCACAGGTAGGAATGTCCATCTGGACGACAGAGGCTGACTCAGGAGGTAATGACCTCCCTGACACTGGAGGTGACCAAGCACTGTCTAGAGACCTGCCAGCAAAGAGGATAATTGCAATGAAAACAGCAGCACAAAGGCATCTGCCATCAAGGTCTGGGCTGTGCATCTTACTTCTGGTGCCTGCCCACCCAGCCACAAGGAGGAAAAAACAAACCAGCCTGGATCTCCTCCAAAGGTGCAAGGGACAGAGGCTACTTCCTAACTTGCCTGTAGTAGCCATCAGCAGTAGCTGGGAAGCTTACTCAATTCTGCAAGTAATTTGAATTGTTTTTAATCATATATTTAACGCACTATAAATTTTAAATAGCAATAAAGAAAGCGATAAGATTTTATGTTGGAAAAGGCACCTGTTATAAAGACTGATACATTGATTACTTAACCAATTTCTGCAGCCCTGACATTTCACCAGAGCCCCAGGTACACCAACCCAACCACCTTTCCCCAGATACTCCAGATATTCTAAAGGCAACGTCACCCAACTTAAACTCATCAACCTGTAACTTCCTGATGTGTCCCATCCCAGTGAATACTGTTACGCTACCACCTCTCCACTGACATCTAATCGACTACCAAAGCATGGTTTTTCTACACCCTTAACATGGTTACAGTCTGTCCACTGGTCACACATTTCCACTACCTGTCAGCATGGGCATCACCTCTCATCTGATCTGAACCAGAAGCCCCTAAACTGTTCCTTCCCTCCTTTCCTTCATTCAAGCAGGCGACTTGCAAGAGAAAGTGGCCTGGTCCCAACTCTGAGGTTAGAGCCCGATCAATCTAACCCAAACAGTGTATGGCATCAGCAATTGCTATTGGTTCCAGGGCAGGCACATGACTTAAGTTGGTTGGATCAGTAAGACAGAGTGAAATACTTTTATTTCATGCTTGGATAAAGGATTTTCTCTCTCTCTCTCTCATTGTACCTCAGAAGGAAGTACATAGGTATCTACTCCTAAAACATACACTAGCCCATTTAATTTTCATAGCAACCCTTTGGAGTAGATATTGTTATAAAACTCCATTTTATGATTGAGTAAACTAAAGTGCAGAGAGGTTAGGTAATTGCTTAAGGTCGTGTGGTAAGTGGTAGGGCAAGGATCAGAACAAAGGTCTTTCAGTCTACAAGATCCATGTCTTTTCTAATAAGTTAGAATGCCCATGACATGCTAGGCACTGGCAAAGTATTTTGCATACGTTATTTCGCCCTTGGCACATTTTACACTGTATACCAAGAAGATATTAATATTATCCAGCCATCCAAAGACCCATTCATCCTTATACTTATTCCACATCAATAGGTATGCACACACATCTATGTGTATGTGCACCTGTCTATCCACTCAAACAGCCAGCCAGGCAGCCATGCATCCATTCATCCAAATACCCATCTACCCACTCATTATCCATCCACCTAGTCACTCCATAAGCCATCCATTCAAATACCCAGCCAGCTACCCATCCATTTATCTATTCATGTGAAAATCTATCCATCTAAATATACAGTCAGCTGACCATCCTTCTATTCATCTAATCACCTATTACTCACCCATTCATTTATCCAGCCAAACATTTACTTATACATCCAAACATGCATCCATCCATCTAAATAGCCAGATACCCATCCTTACATTCATGTAAACATCTAAACATTCACCCTTCCAAACATCCATTCACTCATCTCTCCATCCACTCATCCATCCATTCGCATGGCTAACCATCTATCCATCTATTCAATGATTCAAATCACACACACACACACACACACACACACACACACACCCCTACCCAGTCATTCATCTATCTAGCCAAACATCCACCCATCCATCCATCCAAACATCTATTCATTCATCCCATCAATTCCTTCAAACATCATCCGTCCAAAATGATTACAAAATACATACAATAAAATTCTCAAAAAGAATAAGACGATAGGATGAAGAAAGAAATGAGCTTTGAAGAAGAAGAAAAAGCTGGTGAAAGCATGCAGAAATACATTTGGTAATTCCAGCACAATTGAACAGGTAGGCCACAAATGTGGCTCTGAGCTTCCTAGAAGCCAAAGCAAAGAAGGAAACACAGAGTCACCACATCCATAAAATGTACTTAGACCAGCTCTTTTAATGGTGGTAAAGTCAAGAAAAATGTCTCTTCCCTGATTAGGATAATCAGCCCCACTTTGCCTGGCATAGTTTCAGTTTTAGCCTATTGTCTGCGTGTAATTACTAACAGCATACTCTTCCCTATCTGAATGACAAACTATTTGATTGCCATAGCCTTAAGGCATTATAAGGATCGCTGAGAAGTCAATAAAACAGTTTCAGCCCTTTTCTTCCTTTGACTCTCCATAGTAATAGATTCTAGTGGATCGAAGAGTGCAGGAATGTTTGATGCTCATGTCTCTTCCCATATTCCATCCCCAAGGAGTTGCCCCACATCGGAGTATCTCTTAATGATGAGCTCCTCTCCAATCCCCAGGCCTGAGCGCTCCCTCAGGCTTCTGAGACCAGCGTCCTGGTTGGAGAACGTCCGCTCACAAACAACCCTAACACCTTATTTTCTGTGTCTGTGCTTTGGATTTTTGTTTTTTAAGGTCATGTGTGCTCCTCCTTTAACATGTAAGGTATAAACACACAAATAAATCAATAAAAAAACTCTGCCACAACAAGTAGATTTATTACTGTAATAAACATACCCAAGAGCCACCAGCCCTGGAGGGGGTTCCACAGGCCTCCAAGATGCCCACCAGGCTCCTACCATTTTTTAAGGACCATTCAAGCCAGAGGAAGAGGGGGTGGGGAGAGGATGAAGGGATGGAGGCAGGGCGGGGTGGGGGTGGGGCTCTCTGGATGGTTATGCTTTGTTTTTCTGGGTTTTTTGGTCTCATTAAACTTTATTTTAATCGTTTGGATGTTTATTCTTAAAGAACTGTTGTGGGTTGAATTGTGTACCCCCCAAAAAGATGTGCTGAAGTCTAACCCCCGGTATCTGTGAATGTGACCTGATTGGGAAACAGAATCTTTGCCATGGAATCAGTTAAGAGGAGCCACACTGGAGTGGGCAGGGGTGCGCTGGGGGCAATCCAATGACTGGTGTCCTCACATGGGGAGGGCAATTTGGACACAGACACACAGAGAGGATGTCAGGACGGAGAGGACTCCGCGGGGAGTCCCAGGAACACGCAGGGGGAAGAGGGCCAGGCGGAGACGGGAGTGAGGAAGCTGCCAGAGAAGCCCGCCCGCGTGCTCCCACTGCCCCGCGCGGAGGAGGCGGCACAGCCCGGCTGCGGACCTGGTCCCCGGACCCCGGCGGCGGCTGTGCTCACAAGCAGGCTCTGGACCTGCTGGAGCCACATCTTTGGGGTGCACGAGATGAATAGTTTTTAAAAGGGCTTCATGCTCCAAGACGCTGTTAAGGAGAAAGCCGCAGAGGCATTACCATGCATCGTGACTTTTAATTCCAAGGTCTGTACCTACCTTCGAGGCTGACGGGTGGTGACAGGGGTGAGTCGTGCAAGTGGGGGAAGTGAGGACAAAAGATGTGACCAAGTGTGGAGGATGCGAAGTCCAGCACTCGTCCCCGATGTCCCCGATCCTCCTCAGAATGGAGGTTTTTGTTGTTGTTGTTGTTTTTTTAATGAAAATTCAACTCCCAACAGACAACAGCCCCCGACCGACATCCAATAGAGCAGAGAAAATCAGCACAGGGAGCCGCTCACTAATGGGATATTTTAAAAGGTCACACAGGTCCACTCTTCCTACATCAAAAGGGCAGTGCCCGCACGTGATCCCAGCTGTGGTTATGAGCCAACGACACTGGCCTGGAACTCGATGGGGTGAGTCTGGTGTCTTTCATTTCATTCAAAACCAATTCTCGCTGCCCCATGAAATACCTGTTTATTCTGTGGTGCCTAGGTTCTAAAAGATTCTATTGCAATGTGTCAGAGCTGCATCTCATTTCACTTTAATACTATTTCAGGGCATCTTCCTAAGAACCTTCCTAAGGACTGACTGAAAAAAGTTCTCAAAAATATGGATTTTTTAAACTGCAGTCTAGTTGGTATACAGCATTGTATTAGTTTCAGGTGCACAACATAGTTATTCAACGTAGACATCCCTCACGATGTCTAAATCAGGACTTTTAAACCCCACATCCACCCCCCAGCCTCCACTCTCAGAGAACATTCCTGAAAATGTCTTTTCTGTTCCCCTTGAAATTGGCATTTTTCTCGACATTCCTTGCAGACAGTGGGGACCGAGCGCTCTAAGACCCCCGGCCGGCCGGCGCTGGCACGCCCTCTCCTTTGTCTGGGTGCTTCAGGAAGACTGCACTCCTTAGGTCAGGCAACCATTCCGGGAGAGAGCTATGGCTTAGGAAGCTGGGTCCTTATTGGTGGATAAATCTTAATCCGGTTTGTTGGCTAATTACACTCGCAGGACGGCAGTGTGGCAGGGCCGCCTAGCGGGAAGGCTTAAGCCCCCCGTCTCCGGTGGCACAGGGTTAAGCTCCGGGTTTGTAATGACTGAGTAATGAGACCCGCTCTCCGCGGACCCCTGGCATCCATCGATCAGGTTCCCCTTCTGCGGACACAATGCTAGAAGTGGGCCCAGCCGTTAATTATGGGAAAGGTCAAAAGTCATGCAAAACCAACACAAATCCATATACTTTTTCATTCCTAACTGCTTACAATGACCATGGGAAGGTCCTCGCCCTGCCATGGGGTTGGAGCTGCCTGCTGCCTTCTCCCGGTGGCCCTTGCGGCTTCCAGCCACCACCCTTTTCCTCATGCTGTCCCCTCTGCCTGGAGCCCCTTCTCCTTCACGTCTGACCACTCAGAGAAAAGAGACCCAACATTTTCATTTTACAGCAGGAAAACCAAGGCTCAGAGATTTTACCTGCCATGCCAGAGATCACACAGGCCACCTGACTCCCAAGTTAATGCCATCTCAGTTACAGAGGGCCACACGTCATGAGATGCTGTTTATGTGAAGTCTCCAGAAAAGTCAAATCTATTGAGGCAGAAAGTAGGTTAATGGTTTCCTGGGGCTGGGGGTGGGGGTTGGGGGGCTGCAGAGTGATGGCTAAGGGGTACAGGGTTTCTTTCTGGGGAGATGAAAAGTTTCAAAAATGGATTCTGGTGATGGATGCACAACTCTAAACAGCAATGAACTGTACACTTTAAGTGGGTGAATGCTGGCAGGTGAATTACATCTCAATAAAACTGTTGAAAATGTCTTTTAGGTTAATGCTGTCGTGCTCCTGTGCACTGTGCTGGCCGAGTCTCTGGGGACCGTGCCCGGATGCAGGGAAAGCACAAGGATGCTCACCCTGAACTGAGCTCAAGTGCCACCTGCCCAGTGCGGGTTCATAGTGGGCTCTGTGGCTCCCAAGCACCAGGTGGGACTTGCCTACCAAACCCAAAGGACAGTTAATTATCGCTTTTCTCCCTCAAAAGCACCCTGAACCCTTTTGTGGGGGTTATTCCCAGGCTCTGGCATTGGGTTTACTGGCTACTGAAGCAACCTGGACAAGAGAAAGCTGACCGGTTGGGGTGTTTGGGATGGAGGGGCCCCAGAGGCCTGCCAGCCTGGAGGTGAGGCCCCTTTTGCTCCCCACCATTATAGGCATGGTCATGCTCAAGTTCTTTAGCAAAAGGCAGGGGAGAGGCCCTAGACCCCCAAACTGCAGGCTCTCAGGGGCTGCTCCACAGGCCCAGCCTCCTATGCACGCAGGAGAAAGTCAGAAATGTGTAGGCATCAGAAAGCCTGCACAGCCTCTTGGACCAGGTCAGCTGGGATCCTAGAGCTCCTCCCCCACACACCCTGGGTCTTATATAGGGGTAACCGAGCCCAAATTGGGAAACGAGGAGCTAAACTAATCAGCGCATCAGGGGCTGACAGCAACTTGAACCCAAGACTCCATCCCAGGCTCCCTCCCCTAGCCTAACGGGCTCCAGCCGCTGGGCGTGCTGCGCAGTTGTTAAGGATTTCAGTCTCTCTCTCCAAACCCCCAGTGGAGCTCCTCCCCACAGTAATAACGGTTAGCCGTAGCGCAGTGGCCACTCGCCACCAGGCACTGCCTAATGTCTTTATAGCCCTGGCAGGAGGGCCTTAACTTGCCCCGTCAGAGAAAAAGAAACAAGCACAGAGGGTGTAGGTGACTGGCCTGAGCTCACCCAGCTAGTAAGTGGCAAAGCCAGTGCCGGGAAGTCAGGCAGGCCGGCTCCAGACCGCACCCTCCTAACGCTGACACAATCACTTGGAGTATCCCCCACATCTCAGTGGCTGAGGGAGCCAGGGCGCGTGGTTCTTGCTGAGGGTCAAGCCACCTCCTTGCTTCTTCCCTCCTGTACCAACACCTTCCCTGGGCTGGCCCCTCGCCCTTACCCCAGACCCTGTCCCCAGGGTGCTGCCAGCCTAGAGGGGGAGAAGGATCCAGATGCAGGCAAACTCATCTCATACGACTCACCCACCAGTGCACCAGACAGGCCCAGGTATGCCTGCGGGGCTGCCCACAGGAAGGGACAGGCAGCTAACAGTCCATCTGGAACCCACTTGCCACCCCCAGAGACTGAGCCAGCCCTGGGTGCCACCACAGCAAGGAGCACCCCAAAGAAGGAACTGCCCAGCGCAGGGGTCCAAAGGGGCCTGGGGTCTCCTGGGCCCAGCCCTGAACTTTACAGTCAACACACAAAGGCCCAAGAGGTCCACAGACCTGCCCAAGGTCACACAGGGCTGGCACCCAGGTGCCCACGAACCTATGCCCAGCTCTCCTCCCGCCAACATAAGGGCCAGGAAACCCAGACAGAAGGCACGGCAGCTCCTGGATAGAGCAGTGCGCTCAGAGACTTTGAGGGGAGCAGGGTGTGACCCACACTAGCAGCCACTGTTAACTAGGCCAGAACCCGTGCTGGCTGGCTGGTGCTTTCAACTTTCTCCTCCCAGGGGCTGCAGCCCCGGCCCATCTGGAGGACCCCCTCAGAGCCCCCTGCGAGACCCCCTGACCTTGCCCGCACACACAAGCCCTCCGGCCCTCTTTGTCTCAAGGCCTTGGGGGAAGGCCGTCATCCATTTCAGTAGCATTCAAAGGCCAACAGCCCGCAGTTTATTTTCTTAGAAATAATGGTTTTTTCTGGTTAGCATTCCTCCGATGGAAAAACAAATACAGCCACTATAATGAGAAGCGGCCGAGAGGAGGCAAGAGAGCGAGGCTGGAGGAAGGGGCACAGAGGGGCCTGCTGCCTGGGGAGCTGGGGGTGGGAGTGGGGGGCAGACACCCTCTAACCCCAAGAAAAGTGGGGATTTAGAGGAGAAAAGAAAGTTTAACACGCAGGCGCTGGTGGTGCCTCCCGAACACGCGCAGCCACGGCCCAGCAAGCCGGCTTTCCCTTCTCCAACCTCAGCTCAGACCTGAGTCCTGGGAGGCAGGTGCCACGGCCGCCCCGGGATGAGGATGGGACCAGGCCTCGGGAAGGTGACAGGAAGGTGACGTCACTGCCGGACACGCCGAGTCCACAGAGGCCAAGGCGGGCCTCTGTGTCCTCCCTACAGATGCCTCAAGGGACCGTCGAGCGGGAAGGGACATCAGACACATGCCACCGCGGGGCTTTCCCCGCAGGACGCCCCTCCAGGGAGACACTCATGCCCGCCTGCGCTGCATCTGGTCTGCGCCTCCAGGGCTGCATTCTCCACACCCCGCGAGATCGCAGCTCCCCGCTCACGGGCAAGGTCAGGAAAGCGCGTCGTGGCCCCAGCACCCAGCTTGGCTCGGCCAGTGCTCTGGGCCCTCAAGTGAATTCCGTTCAGCGGCCACGTTTGACGACGGGGCAAACTGAGGCTCGGGGAGGCAAACCTGCCTCCAGTACTTAACCGCCCAGAGTGTGCGCTTCCCATTTTTCCTTCTAAAAACAGACGTGGGCTCCAAGAAGCCGGAACTCCACAGCGGAGCTGGGACCAGCTGCAGTCAGCGCGGCCTAATTGCTAGCTGACAGTCACTTGCAATGTCTTCCTGCCCGCAGGTCTGCTGGACTGGAGCTCTTTCATCTCCAGCAGGGCACACGCTCGCGTGCATAATTGCATGTTTTAAGACTTGAAGAATTCCCCCCCACCAGCCTACCTCCTACTGCCTTTCCTGACCTCCCCCAAAGCAGAATTTTACCTGGAGTTTCAATAAAGTGTGCAATAACAGTGATTAAAATGATTTAATAAGGTCATAGACATTATTCCCTAAGAAGGCCAATTGGTTTTAACGTTTTGTTTTTTTCTGATGTTAGACTAAGTGGGTCTTGGGTGTGTTATTAGGAGTTTTGTTAAAACACTTAATAGCATGCCCTGTAATCTCCCTAACTTCAGTGACTGACAAGTAGGCCCCGAGGGATATAAAATTCAGGAAGTGACTATTTACATTCATTACACACATGCTAATTTTGTGATCTCCCACGCCCACGAGGTTGTCATTTTTTTCCTTTTCACAAAAAAAGGGGAAAATAATAATATATTTGATATTCTGTGGCCAAAACAAAAATTTATTTCCCCCAAGAGTTTTAATTATAGCATTTTGGGAAAGGCCCGAGTTGGAACTTGCAAGTGAAACAAACCACTTGAATGAATGGTCTAAAAAATTAAGTATATAGAAGGGTGCTGTGCGCCGCTGGTTCAGACTAAACAGTGATTATCCAGAGGGTCTTAGTTATTTAAACAAGCCATTTGAGGGCATTTGCTCCTCGTTTGGGGCCTGGTCCTGATTATAAACAAGAGCTTTTAATTAAGATTAGTAAGGCCCAATTCAAGCTATAATTTGGTCCTTTTCCTTAGCCAATGTCTATGAAAACAAAGCAATTAAGGTTAAATGAGTTGAGCATTTATAATAAAAGGGATGAAATGCCCCCTCCTCACTCCTCTGGCCTGCCCTCTCCTCACCCCCAGCCTGCCCCCTGGCAGAATTAACACAAACAGATACAACTAATTCAGACCAGGAGGCCAGTGCAGGGCTGGTCCTGGCAACTGCCTGAAGACTTGTCTGGGCACACGGGGTCTGGTGAGCCGGGCATGCATAGGCTTAGCGAAATGAGGAGGTACAGGGGAAACAGAATGTGCAAAGGCCCTGGGGTAGGAAGGAGCTGGCAGGTTTGAAGAACTAAAAGAAAGGCAGTGATGCTGGGGTGTGCTTAGGGACAGTAGGATAGAGAATGACAGCAGCTCACAGTGGTCAGCTGAGTGCTGGGCTAAGCCCGAGGGATGTCACCTCCAACCTATACGATGGGTGATGCACTTCGAGCCTCTCTCCTTCACAAAACCTGGCTCAGATGAGCTGGTGGCAGCAAGGAGGGTGGCGGAGGGTGTGAACACAGGAAAGCATCATCTCCCCTACCCGCTCTCAGACTCCAAAGCTAGGAACTCCTCCTACTCTGTTCAGGTGGGCTGACGGGGGCCTGGCTGCTGCTAGGACCCTAGAGCTGACTGGGGTTGGAATCCAGGTCCGGCCACTTCTCAGCTGGGTGGCCTGGCTAGAGGTTGACCTCCCTGGGCCCAGTTTCCCCAACTTAACTGCCATTGGTCCACACCTGACATCCTTGGGCTAGTCCCCTTCCCTCTCAGGCCTCAGTTTCCTCATCTGTAAAACCTCCAGAGGTTGAGAAGTTCTGGGAGGCCTTTCCAGATAGCCCCAGGGTTGATAATAGTCACTCACTGTCCCCCGACACTAGCTCTGGGTCCAGCACTGTGTGAAGTCACACAAGTCATTGCCACCCAATGTGACAGGAGCTCTGAAGGAGGAATGCTCACAGCTGACAGACAGCTCACCTATCCGGGGCAACAGGGAAGGCCTCATGAAGGAGGTGACCTTTGGGACCCAACCATCCACCCTTTCACTCAACAGATGCCTTCCAAGCCCTGTGCCAGGCCTGGCACTGGGTTCCAGGCGGAGCTAAATAGGTCACAGACCTTGTCCATGAGGGGCCCACATGCCAGGCGGAGACACAGGAAAACATAAAAGCAGGGTGACATGGGCCGAAACGGGGCCGTGTGTGGGTCTGGGGAGAGCAGCACGCAGGGTTGGTGACCTGTAAGACACGGGGCCTGCCCTGGCCGTCTTGTCAAGTTGCTTCCAGGTCTGCACATCAATGAGTTTACCTCAAGTTGCCTCAGATCGTGTCAAGGTGTGAATCCTCCAGAAGACACTGATTTCCCCTCAGCCTTGCTCAGAGCCTTTCCCAGCCGTCTGAGGCACCCCAGTCTGGCTACTGCAAGGTCACTGCCAGTGTTAAGCCGCCCACACGGGCCCCAGGCTGCTCCTGGATACGGAGTGGCTGCACACGTGCACTGGCCTTGAAGGTGTGGTCAGAAACCGCCCCCCGGAATGGGGGGTGGGCTGCCTCGGGTGCTGGGTTTGCTAGAGGGGTTTTCACAACCAGCAGGAGTTCCAAGGTGACACGCGTAAGGGTGTAAGAGGCTCAGTCAGCCCACACAGGGCTGCTTACGAGGCTGGGTCGACTTCCTGTGAACAACTAGGGAGACCGTGGCAGCCACCTTCTCTGGGCATCTTTGCTGAGAATCTGTCCTCTGGGCCTATCACAGTAAACAGCAAAGTCTAGAAGGTCTTAGGACAGAGGGCTCGTTTCCCCCCAAAACTCCAGCCCCACACCAGCTCGGGACCCGCAGACAAAGGGGCCCAGGGAAGGCAGCAGACAGGTTTCACTGAAAGTGGAAGTGGCTGTCGGACGGTGTGGTGACGGACGGGTGATGTCTGCTCTGGGAGAGGTGGCAGTACAGTTGCCATCCCTGGAATAGGGTGAGTGGAACAAAGAAACGCCTTCTGTTACTTGCACTTTTCATTGGACATTCTTGGTAGATGGTCATCATGCACGGTGCACGCCTGTACGTCTCCATGGGGACACACGTACACATGCGTACGATTCACCTGAGTCATCAGTGACCCAGACACCACATCTCCCAACCATCTCAGATCCTGGGAGTTGATGGACAAAGACAAGCCACCCTCACCTTCACACACCGAACAACAGTATGATCATCAATATTCTCGCGATACCATCCATGTGATTACGGTGAGAGTCATCGTCAACGATGTCATCGACACCACCACCGTTATCCTCATCGAGGCCCTCATCCTCATCATCAGTGTCCCCAGCAACACCCATGCCATCAGCACCCTCGTCGTCACCACGGTGACAGCAGCTAACGCTTACACAGTGTGTGCTACGTGCCAGGCCACGCTCGAATGCTCACATGCATGAACTCACTCAGTCCTCACGCCGCCTCTGTGCGGGACGCACTTCTATCAGCTCCGTCTTATGGACAGGCCCAGGCGAAGTGGCCGCCCAAGTCACCCTGGCCGGATTTGAACCCTGGCAGTCCGGTGCCCGGCTTTAACTGCTGGGCAGTTCCTTCCCTCTCCTCAGAATGGAAAGCAGTGTGGAGGGGTGGGCCCACCGACCCTGGGCTCTAGTCCGGCCCAGGAAGACCCCTGCCTCTCAGGACACATTTGCCCATCTGTTAACCTCGGGCCGCCACTGCATGTGGCCTCAGAACCAGCGCTCACTCGGGGGCGGGGGGACAGGAGCCTCGGCCTCTGCGGGTGTTGTTACAGGAGGCAGGCGGCGGCCACAGAGGTGGTGCGAACATGAAGATGATGGCCATGACAGTGATGGTAATGGTGCCATCCCCTGTACTGTGAGCTGTGCACTGAGCGCCCACTGTGAGCCCGGCAGTGTGGTGGGCAGGCCCCAGCACCAGCACTGCATGTCACTCCGTCTCCGGGACAACCTGTGGTGGGGGGCATTTGGGGCCCCTATCACCAAAGGAGAAACTGAGGCTCAGGGGGCCATGACTACCCAACCGTTCACCTCGGAGGTGAGAGGCAGCCCAGGGGCAGGCTTGTCCCCACTACCTTCCCTCATGAGACAGGGTCAAAATGACGCCATGGCAAGAACGAGCCCTCCTGGCCCCGGCCCCCCGCACGGCCCAGGGCACCCCCACATCCCCTCTGAGGGCATCTCACAGGCAGCTCGTCCAGTGTGAATGCCAACCTGGGCCAAAGAAAGCCAGCTCAGACTAAACATTACCTGCACACCCATGCCCGTGCCCGGCCTGCCCCAGGAGCCGGGAACAGAGGGACAGCTGTGACAGGTTCTCTACAACCAAGGAGCTCACCGTGAGCCCGAGTTTGACGGCTGCAGTGTGGTGGCCCCAACACCGAGCCCATGGCAGACCCTCGATAAATGAGCTCAGAGTTTAGCGGGGCAGCCAGACACGTAATCACAATGCAGTCAGCAGTGCCACGAGGGAGAGTCGCCCAGGGGCTTCTGGGGGCCGAGAGCGTACTTACCGCAGCTGTGTGTGGGGCGGGTGGACGTATCAGGGAAGGCCTCCCAGAGGAGGCAAACCGAAAGCATGATGAGGAATTAGCCAGAACACAAAAAGGGAGCTCCAGGCCGGGCAGCACGGGAGCTGGGGCTCAGAAATGTGGACCGGCCTGGCGTGTGTTACGTGTGGCCAGGACACAAGTGCTGCTCAGTGTTTCAGGAGCCAGGCGGGAGAGATGGGGCGGCCCCTGGCCGTTCCGGAAGCGCAGTCCCAAGTGTCCTGCTCTCTCGTCCTCACACTGAGGATGTCAGGCCTGTGGAGCCCGCGAGTGACTCCCAACGCGGGCTCCAGCAGAGTGGAGAGGTACGTCAGGGAAACAGGCCAGAGACAAACATGGGCCTCCTGGGCAGGGGCCGGCGGGAGGGGACCTATTAAGGAGCTGGGTCACTGCCTTAAATCGGCAGAGATGGGGGTCACCCACGGGCGTCCCCTGCCAGAGCACTGGGCCCGAAGTAGGGAGCCAAGGGTGAGAAAACGGCCACGCAGAGTCACACATGTGCCACTTGGAACCACCGAGCTAACCCCAGGCCTCGCCAGCAGCCAGGCCAGCTCGTGCCACCAGGCTTCTTGCTGACATGCTGCTCTATCTGCCTCCAGCCTGGCCTCCTTCCAGGTCTGTGGGGAGGCGCCAGCTCCCCCGCTCAGGCTCCTGGGCCCCACGCAAAGCCAGGGTGTGGTCAAGCCAGGCCGCATCCAGGCCCGTGTCATCTGCCGAGCACTCAGCCTTAAGTAGATGCCCAGCAAAGGCGATAGATAAACAATGTCACGTCCCAAGGAGGCGTAGCTGTTTCTCCGACGAAACTCCAGCTCCCGTGAGGCCTCACATAGAGGGAGCAGGCACCCATCTTGCTCTCATGTGTCGCGTTCCTAACACAAACCTCACGCTTTGACAAAGTCAGGGGCAGTGTTCAGGGAGAAGAAAACGGGGTGTCAGAGAGCCTTTGAGTGGAAACTAGGAGGCCAGGGTTTGAGGACTGGCCATGCCACCGGGAAAGCTGGGGACCTTGCCGAAGATGCCTCTCCTCCTCGAGCCTCAGTTTTCCTCACTTACAAAGTGGGGACAGGCGGGGAGGCTTTGGATCAGTGCCTCTCACCTCGGGGTGCGCATCCGTCACGTACTCTTTCAAGCCCCCTGACGCTGGCCAGCCCGGCCCCAGACCTGCAGAGTCAGCAGGATCACGTCGACCCTCCTGGGCATGGGCTCCCAAAGGTTCCGTCCAGTTCGGAGAGGCCCGGCTCCAAAGACAGTACGGCCGCCCTTCCCTCCCTGACTCTCAGCCTGCCTGGGTGGTAGTTTCTAGCGCCAGGAAGTCACACCAGCACCCCAGGCACAGAGAAGGGAAGTGGGAAGCCCGACCCCGGCGGCACAGGAGGAGGGCTGGGGAGACAGCACAAACCCAGCCGTTTCTGCCTGCGCTCCTGTACCTGAGCCAGCCCCAGACACGCTGTGGCCGGCCACTGAGCAGGTCCTTTAGGAGCTCTGGGCCACACAGGGTCGTTTCCGATTTGAAGTTAGGGACCGTGGGGATGACACCCCAGGCCTTTACTCCACACAACCCATCAGACGCAGATGGACAAATATATCATTCAATGCTTCATCTCGATTTCTTAAAAACAAAACAAAATAAAACAAACAACCCCCAAAGTTTCAAACCTGGGGAGAGTTAGGTATCCCATGACTCCAACCCCCGGGCAGCAGCCCCGGCTCCCAGGAGGCCCGCAGCCTCCCTCCCGAGGTGACGAGGGGCCTGCGCCTCAGTAGGCCTGGGGCGGGCAGGGGACTGGAGGCTCCGCTTCCGCCTGCCTTAGGTTATGGGGGGCCAGTGGCCTGGCCGGGAGAGCTGGGCGGCGCTCACCTTCACACTGCCTGCCTTCCCCCTTGTAGCCTGGCTTGCAGAGGCATTTGTAGGACTTGGGCGTGTTCTGGCAGATGGCATCGATGTGGCAGTCGTCGGTGCCCTCCGAGCACTCATCCACGTCGACTGCCCCTGCAGGCGGGGAGGGGGACACTGGTGAGGCATGGCCTGGGAAGGAGGAGCAACTGTGGACAATCTGCTGTGCAAGTGGCAACAGGTAGCATCTGACGGGCAGCCACTCTGTGCCAGGGTACCAAAATGCTGGCTCTCACTATTTTCACAACAACCCACTAAGTCACTCCATTAGGCCCACTAAAAAGATGAGGAAACCAAGGCTCAGGAGCCCAGCGAGGAAAGGCCTCTCTCTGTGTGCCCTGCTCTCCCCATAGGCATCGCTCCAACCCGCTTCCACTCTCCTTATTCTAAAATTCAGAGCTAGAAGGATCCTTGAAGGATGGGGAAACTGAAGGTAGCATGGAGCAGGGAGCCAAGCCAGGAGGCCCCTGCAGGTGATCCGAACACCGGACCCCACCCAGCCCCTGGGCTGTGCCAGAACAGGACTCCATATCCCGAGGTTGCTGTGCTCTAGCAGCAGAACTACACCCTCAGCGGGCGAACTGGCTCATGCGTGGTCCTGACCTCTCCATCCTCTCTCCTAGGTGCGACCTTGGTTCTCATATTCCAACTTCCCAAGTCAGACAGACAGGAAATGCATGACAGACAGAAGGACCCAGAAGGGGAGCACAAGGAACTCTGCAGCCACAGTCACCCAGGGGCAAGCCAGGGAAAGTTCTGGAATGCCCTCCTCTCTTCATGCCTTTGGCCTCTCCCTAGCCTGTCTGGTCCTCAAGAATGTCCACTCTGAATTACTCTCCTGGCTGACAACAGGGTTCTAAGTGTGCATAGGGGGCCTCAGTAAGAGAACCCCTGCTCCCAGGGGGCTCCTCCACCTTTCTTGCCCGAGTCCCCCAAAGGAAGAGAGGCATAAAAAAAGAAACACAGAAGCACCTCCCTGAGGCACACACACACATGCACGTACATGCACATACTCGTACATGCACACACACACGCGTACCCCCCCCCCCACCCAAGCAGGTGGCATCACTTTTCAGGGTGCTTGGATCTGCTCAGGTCAGCAGCCCCTCCTCTACAGCTGCCCCAAGGAAGGTGGAACAGGGGCCATCGCGCGTCCAGGGGCAGCAGGCACATGGGCCCAGCAGAACATCCCCTTCTGGGGAAGTGATGACAGATGGACCCCTGTGCAGAGGTGGCACAGCTCAAAGGCAGGAAGCCAGGGGCCAGAGGGGCCAGTTTGCATCCTTCCGGGGGGAGGACTGGGGCCACTTCTGAGGCAAGACCAGCAGGGGAAACGGCCTCGGGGCTGGTCCTCCTACTTCCTCAGGGTCAGTGCACAGGAATGAGGGCAGGGAAAGTGCCTAGGGCCCCGACCCCCAATCTCCCACCTAGGCAGGTGTCCTCAGGAGGAAGGACATGAATGAATGTGAGCCAAAGGGCGGTGGGGGGCACCTCCCGAGACACCTTTTAAATATGTCTGTAGGTGGGGGCTGGGAGAGGAGGCACGGGCCATTTGTTTCTCGGGCCATGGCCACGCTCCCCGGCCTGGGCTGGGGGCTTCCTCTGCAGGGCGGCCCGGCCCTCCCACCACAGACTTTGACTTTGGTTTGTCTACAGCGCCAGGCTTCCAGCGGGTGGAGGTGGTGGGTGGAGACAGGCACAGAGGAGAGACAGTGAGGTGGGCAGAGGCACAAGCAGGAACCGTCAAACAGGGCTGAAGGGCCCCGAAGCCAGGGAGAGACACCCAGAGACAAGTGGGGCAGCACAGGGGGCAGCACAGGGGGCAGCACAGGGCCCAGCTTGGGGGTGCGGCGTGTGGAAACCCGACTCAGCTCCAGCTGTGCAATAGTTGGAAGGTGGCCTGGCATCTTCCCGCAGGGCGTGACTCCCAGGAAGTCTCCGGTGGCCCCAACACAGACCTCAGGGAGCCCAGAGCGGCAGCCAGGGGGATGCCCAGAGAAACCAAGAAGAGCCGGGGGGGGGGGGCGGGGGGGCAGGCGGGACCCTCCCCCGACCTCCCCCCACCAGGGAGAGAAAGGTCTGTGGGCAGAGACCGCGACTTCAGCTTTGTGGGAGAGCCCCTTGCAGACAACCAGGAGAGAGGGAGGGGCAGGGGCAGGAGCTCCAGGCTCCCCGTCCCAGTCCCCGTCCCTGTCCCCGCCTGTCTCAGCCCAGGCCAGATGCCTGTAACCACCTCTGTGTCTCCGCCTGCCTCCTTTCCTCGCCTGGACCTCTCCTCCCATCACGTCCCAAGTCGGGTCTCCTCTCCCTTCGGTTCCCATCCACCTCCTGTCCTCTGAGTCTGTTCGTCTCCCCCACCTCCTGTCTGAGTGTCCCCCCCCCCCCCCCCGGCTGTAGCTTCCCAGCCACCTCCATCCTTCCCTCTCCCTCCCCACTAGCGGCACCCCCAGTCCTGCCTCGTGCCCGTCTGCCTCCACCTCTCCGC
>PVJL010016646.1:0-20422 GCA_004026885.1 Lyroderma lyra
GCAGGGGGGACCTGAGCCGCCCACGGGGACCCCCGGATGGGGACCGGGAACGCTGGGGAACAGGGAGGACCTGAGCCGCCCACGGGGACCCCCGGATGGGGACCGGGAATGCTGGGGTGCAGGGGGGACCTGAGCCGCCCACGGGGACCCCCGGATGGGGACCGGGAACGCTGGGGAACAGGGAGGACCTGAGCCGCCCACGGGGACCCCCGGATGGGACCGGGACCGCTGGGGGGCAGGGGGGACCTGAGCCGCCCACGGGGATCCCCGGATGGGGACCAGGACCGCTGGGGGGCAGGGGGGACCTGAGCTGCCCACGGGGACCCCCGGATGGGGACCGGGAACGCTGGGGAACAGGGAGGACCTGAGCCGCCCACAGGGACCCCCGGATGGGGACCGGGACCGCTGGGGGGCAGGGGGGACCTGAGCTGCCCACGGGGACCCCCGGATGGGGACCGGGACCGCTGGGGGGCAGGGGGAACCTGAGCTGCCCACGGGGTCCCCCGGATGGGGACTAGGACCGCTGGGGGGCAGGGGGGACCTGAGCTGCCCTTGCAGGAGGTTTTGTGTGTTTGTTCGTCTTTGTGTCCTTTTGTTTTCAGTGGAACGAGCCGCACTGGGGCTTTGGACACGGGAGTGGCCTGCTCTTGCTCAGGGTCTAAAAGGGTCGTTCTGTCCGCTCGGCTGGGAATGTCCTCTGGGTCGGGGGCCGGGGTGGGGGGGACAGGAGTCCATGCTGAGAGAGCCCCCCAGACGGCGAGAAGGGATCAGACCCCAGGTGCGGTGCTAAGTGGGGCTGCGGTCCCTGCCCGACGGCGTGATGCACTGGGGAGAGCAGAGCGGCCACGGAGGGCCCCAGGGTTTGGGCCACCGAGAGGATGGAGTCACCGCTGGAGGAGACTGGGAGCCGGAGGCTCTGCCGAGGGGCGAGCGGGACATGCACGCCGGACCCAGCGAGACTAGGACCTTCCCGGGCATGTGGGGGGGCCCTGGGTGAGCAGGCAGGGCTGCGGCCTCGGGGTCTGGGGCAGAGGGCTGGGGGTCGTCGGGATGGGCTGGTGTGGAGGTCGGGGCAAGGCCGGCGGTGTCCAAGGCGCACGGAGGGCGTGAATGTCCATGCACTCAGCTCTGAGGCCCGGAGGACAGGTGGGAAGCCGAGGGGACTGAGGGGGAGAGGTGGGAGGAGCCAAGGGACACGGGGGTGGGGGGCCCGGAAGCGGGGTGCAGACACCCCGCAGGCTGAGCAGCAGCAGCTGATGTTGCTGACAGGTTGGAAGTGGTCTGACCGCTGAATCCAGCCACCTGGATGCCCCTGGTGACCTTGGTGCTTGGGGTGCCCGTGGAGGGGCTGCCTGCAGTGCGTTTAAGAGGGGTGGAGGGGAGGAGCTGTGGACAGAGGCTGACCAGGCGTTTGCTGGGGTGGGGGGGTGCTCTGGAGGACACCCTCAGGGACGCCTGCCCCTGAACTCCACGAGACGCCTCTTCCACGCACCGGAAGTGTCCCTGGGCCCCTGGGGGACTTGGGTCCTGTTATCCCCAAACTGCCAGGAGGTCCTGTGCCGGCCTGCAGGACAGGGCTTACCCCACGCTTGGGTGGAGGAGCCAGGGGAGGCGAGTGGACCATGTCCTGAAACCAGAGAGATGAGGACAGTCCCCCAGGGGTGTCTGTGTGTGGCTCATAGTGCCCTGTGTTGGGGGAGGACTCAGCTCCGGGGACCGCGGAGGGGCTTGGCGAGGGGGGCCCGGCAGCCCCGTAAGAAATTGCCGGAAGTAACGTGGCGATGGGGAGGGGTACGGGCCCAGTGCACCTGGGGGAGGAGGGACGAGCGCGGCCGGACACCGGGCGCCTCTGTACCTTCGTAGGATGATTTTTTTCCACCTGTCAAAAGTGTCCGTGCACAAGGCCTCCTCCACCTGCTGCATCCTGCCCGCGTCGGGAAGAACGAAGGTGGCCGTGACGTTGTCCTGGTATGGCGCCTGCAGGACGGTGCAGGACAGCTGGTCGTCGTGGCCGACTTTGTACATGCCCCCGCGAAACATCATGGGCACCTTCACCGGCCGGTGCCCGTCCAGAATGAAATCTTCCTCTTTCGTTGCTTTAGGATCAAACTCGTGTTGCCACCTGGCTTGAGATGGAAGGACAAAGTGACATTAGTGTCCTGCAGGAGAAAGGGTGACTGGAGCCGGCCAGCCACGGCCCTCTGTCCACCTGCGGTCAAGGCTGGTGTTGGAGCACTCTGGGGTGTCCGGACAGACCCCCCGAGTCCCCGCCCTCCCGCCACGGCCTGAGGCCTGTTGGCTCGGGCTGGGCTGTCAGTCCCCAGAGAAGCCGCGGCCCCGGAGCTGAGCGGGGAGCTGCAGACTCCCCTCCGCCCCGCGGTCCTGAGGGCCAGCGAGCCTGCCCACTGGCCCAGCGGAGGGCACCATGGGGGTCCGAGGTGGTGAAGATGGGTCACTCTCTTGTAAGTCGGCCCTGGAGGTGCCACCGTCGTGTGGAAAATGGTGCAACAAGTCGAGGAGCAGTGAGCCCCCAAAGCTGAGTGTTCGGACCCCTTCTTCCCTGCCCTGGAGACTCCTTGATGCCATCAGCCATGAGCACAGGCCGGGGTCTTTGGACACTCACCGCCCTCAGAGCCCCCCGTGCTGGGCTCTGAGCGCCGAGGCCCTGAGTTCAGGTGCCAGCTTTCCTGTTTCGGGAGGGTGACCGCGGACCAGGGTCTTAGCCCCCAGGCGTCCGGGCGCCTGTCGCAGAGTGCGGGTACCGGTGGGCACCCTGCAGAGCTGCTTTGAGGCCGAGAAAAGGCAGCTTAGAGCTGTGCACAGTGAGTGTCGCATGGAGGCTGCTCGTCGGCATCGTCGTCACCGCGGTTCCTGCAAGCCAGGGGGTGTAGGGACTTGGGGAGATTCCAGGCTCTCCCGTCCCCCTCTGCGTTGGGCAGACTGAGGTTTCCTGCCCTCATCACTCGTTTGTCTTCCTTCCGTTGCCATGGTTTTCCCTGTGGACTGGGGGAGAGCCGAGGACGGCGTTGCCCACGGCCCCGCAGGAATCTCGCCCGGCCTGAGGGCCGTGGGCCCCCGATGCGCGTCCGCGTGGGCCAACCTGTGTGCGTGCGTGAAGTGTGTGAGCAGTGCGCGTGGTCAGGGGGTGTGCTGGCATTTGGGGACACCGTCCACTTTCTTTTCAGTCTCACCCTCCGACTGGGGCATCTCCAAGGTCTGAAAGGGGACCAAGGCCTCCGCCAAAGTGACCGTCATCACCACCATCACCCCCTGGGCAGCTACTTGCTGTGGTGGGAAGTGCCTTTCCCTCGGGCCACGAGGAGGGGCTCTGGGACCTCTCCTCGCCTGGCTTTGCGACTCCCTCAATTACTGCGTCTGAATCCCACGTTCCTCATCTGAGAAACGAGGCAAAGGGTGTCCCTGCAAGCTCTGCCACTAACACGCGTCACCAGGAACGATGAAATGCACGTAGGGAGGAGATGCAGACGTCACGGAGCTCACACGCGGTTTCACTTTGAGTCCCTGCGAGCTAGGAGTCCAGGTGCTCCTCTCGCAGGCAGGGAGAGTCGGGCTCTGAAGAACGCGTTGCCGGTCGATGCCGGGTCACCGCGCAAGCGAGCGGGCCCCCACCGACGGCCCCTTCCCCGCCGCGTGCCGTGTCCCCCGCGTGCCGTGTCCCCCCGCGTGCCGTGTCCCCCCGCGTGCCGTGTCCCCCCGCGTGCCGTGTCCCCCCGCGTGCCGTGTCCCGCCGCGTGCCGTGTCCCCCCGCGTGCCGTGTCCCGCCGCGTGCCGTGTCCCCCCGCGTGCCGTGTCCCCCCGCGTGCCGTGTCCCGCCGCGTGCCGTGTCCCCCCGCGTGCCGTGTCCCAGGGCTTACCTCGGAAGAAGATGCAGTTTATGAGGAGCATCACCGTGCCGGGGTCGATGTGCCTGACCAGGCTGCTGATCTTCCCCTGGGTTTTCTGGCTGATGTAGTCGTTGATCTGCTTCTGCGTGTCCTGCAAGTCCTGGAAGTTGGTGGGCACAGTGTCCGCATTGTACAGGTTCCGGGCCTCCGTGAGAAACCTCGCCTCTGGCCGCAGCCTCTGGTCAATGAACAAGGTGTTGGCGAGGCTCAGCTCGCGGTTCTGCTTGTCCTGGTTCAGCCTGTTGAGAAGGTGGTGGAAGCCCTCGTGAAGGCCTTTCTCTGGCATGTTCCCCAGGTTGAGGCCATGCTTAATCTCGCCCAGCGTGGAGTCCTGGGCGCCCAGACACAGCATGGAGAAGGCCACGGAGATGCTGATGGGGGAGAAGAAGATGTTCTTGCTGTGGCCGGTGGAGGCCAGCTTCCTGTACAGCTTGAAGCCAAAGTCCATGTTGCGCCTCGCGAGCGCCTGGGCTGCCTTCCCGCCTTTCAGCTCTTGGGCCCGGCTCAGGGCGCCGAGATTCCCTGGAGCAAGGCCGGTCTTCGGAAGGCCTTCCCCCGTGAGGAGGCCGGCCAGAAGCAGGCCCAGGCCCAGCGTGGGGTTCATCCTCCCGGGAGACCGTCCTGCTGAGAGGTAGACCTGAGGTTAGAGGAAACCAGAACTAAACCCCCCATGGCCTCAGTTTACCCCCGAGGACGACCCCATGAGAGGAGGGGTGCGGTGACAAGCGTGCGCTGTGCGTGGCGCTTTGGAAGGGCTTAGCCGTCCCCGACAGCACTCAGCCTTTCCGGTCACCGCGGGGACGGGAAAGGGTGGCCCCCGCCTCGCCAACGAGAGGCCTCTGGTTTGGGGTCCCATCTTCCCCACCTTGTGGCGACAGAATCTCAGTTCCTTTGAGGAACTGCTTCCTGCACTCCCCAGGATCGCGATCAGAAGCCCCCACGGTGTGAGCACCCTAACGCTTCGCCCCCGGCCACGCTGATTGGCCAAGAAATGGGGTCGGCCAGTGTCTCCCCGAGAAGGCCAGGCTCTCCCCCCGGGGGCATCCTGCTTACTGGTGCAGCCCCGGAGCCCAACGAGGCTATGACCTCTGCACGCGGAGGAGAGGAGAGTGAGAGAGAGAGATGGGGACAAGTACCTGGTGACATGTTTGCAGCCCCTAGCCCAGTGGTTCTCCGCCCTCCTAACGCCGTGACCCTCTAACGCAGCTCCTCACGCTGGGGGGACCCCCATAAAGTTATTGTCGTGGCTGCTTCATAGCTGTCACGTTGCTGCTGTTATGAATCGTCATGTAAACATCTGATACGTGTTTCCCCATGGTCTCAGGCGACCCCTGTGAAAGGGGCGTTCGACCCCCAAAGGGGCCGCGACCCCCAGGTTGAGAACCGCTGCCCTAGAGGGAGCTCTTCCGGAAGCCCCACCACCTCCCTTTTCCAAGGTTGGAGCCGATAAATACGTTTCTCTTACGGCGTTGGCTGCTTTGAGCTGGATTTTCCTTGACAACGAAAGGGTCCTGACTGATCGGCAGAACTCAGACCCTTTGCGTAGGGTCCGTAGGTGGGGGGTTGCACCCTGAAGCCCCTGGGTCTCAGGTAAGCCCCCAGGACAGAGCGGGGAGCAAACGCCACGTCTGCGGGGCTACGCGCCCGCCACCTCTCAGGTTTGACGTCTCCCCGTGGGTCTGTGAGCTCTCGGGGGACAGGACTTTCATCTGTCCTTAATCTCAAGCCCCAAGGCTACAGAGCGCCACCAAAAGGGCTTCCAGAAAGCTCGGGGAGGTCTCTGGCTGGCCACGCCACTGTCAGCGATTCTTGCACCGACTGGCACGTCACGTGCAGGCAGGTGGCTTCGCTCGGTCCTCTGTCATCACTCCCTGTGACTTCCTGTGGTTTACATCTCTGAGCACCTGCAGTCTGCGGGAAGCAGCAAGGTCCTCAACAGTAAAGGCCGTTCTTGGCCGTCTGAGCCCGGGGTTCCAGGGGGCAGGGCCTGAGACCAGGCCTCAGCTGTGGGCTGTGTGTGGAGGGGATGGTCTTAGGAGGGGCCCCTTGGGGAGTGAGGGAGGCGGGCAGGAAAGGACTGAGCCGAACAGGGAGGTGGCCCCCCGGTAGCACCCAGCCTGGGCCTGGTCCACGGGCGGAAAGCCCCTGAGCAGGAAGCCCGTGGCGGCAGTGAGCCCGTGAGGCAGGGGGCCTGGCTTGCAGAGCGCGCGGTCAGGCAGTGCTGGTGGTCTGGGGGTAGCTTCCAGGGTCAGTTCGCTCCTGTCAGCCGACGACAGTTTTCTGGAGTGGGGACGGCAGCTGTGAGCGGCCAGTGGCTGACCCCCATGGCTCCAGCGGCCTGGGGGGACGGGGCCCCGCACCCCAGGGCGCGTGAGGCTCTACTCGAGCGCCCGGCACAGAGGAGGCGCTTCCCGGCTCACTGAGTGGGAGAGCGAATGCACGCCAGCACGGGGCGTGCACCTGCAAGGGCCCCGCACCCCCGAGCCCGCTGTGCCCCAAGCCCCTGCGCCCAGCCCTGCGGAAGCGGCCGTAGTCAGAGCCAACGCGCGTCTTCAGGGAGCTTGCGGTCCAGAGCGTGGAGACGGCCCACTGCTTCCCACACTCCCTCCATCTCCCTAACAAACTTGTTCTCCGAGTCCTACCCGCCTCGGGCAGCCCATGGGCCTCAGAGACAGAAGCCTCACGCCCAGCACCAAAGGGGCCCTGACGGGGGGACGGCAACCCCTTTCCCTGCTAGTGGCTGCTCAGGCGCGGGGCCCAATGTAGTCAGTGCGCAGGCGAGGTCCTGTCCTGTTCAGGGAGGGGCCGGCGACATGCGTGACCCCATGAGGGTGAGTTTTGGGGCTCTCTGCTAGAATATTGGGGTGTTGGGAGTTCCCTGGTGGTGCAGTGGTTTAAGGCTTCGTCGCTGGCACTGTCAGCGCTGCGGCCTGGGTTCGATTCCCGGCCAGGGAACGATTCACATACAAAAAAAAAAGAATATTGGGGTGCTGCCCTCTCTCTTTGTCCAGGTACCCTGGGCAGGGAGGTGCAGATGGCACGGACTACCGCGGTCATTTGCCCCTGAGGCAGGTGACTCTAGGACAAAGCCCACACGCCAAGCGCGTGCACACGAGGGCTCGGCAGACACGCTGCACCTGAGGGGAAGCGCACCCCACCGGAGCCTCCAGACTTCCCGGGACGCGCGTGTGAGGTACGTGGTCAGTTACATGAGGCCCAAAGCCGCCTAACAAAGGTCCATTTTAAAAATTATTTATTTATTTATGTATCTATTTAAAATGCTGGGACTACCAAGCAGTCAGGAGATCTGGCTGTGACCTTAGGACTCACTGCTGTGTGACTTCGTGGGAAGGACTTGCCCTCTCTGAGCCTGGGTGATAGCTAAGCACCTTCCATTCCCAACGGCACATGTTTGAGTAAAAATTAGAAACAACTGGTGATGAGCAAGGGCTCTAGAGGCTCCTGAAAATACACTGTAGAAGAGAAGCTCTTCCACCCAAGGGAGGAACACAGAAAATGCAGTGGGGTCAGTGGGCTGGACCGTGTACGACAGCTGCCTGCGTGAGAGACAGGAGCTCCTCGTCCTCAGAGTGGGCTGCCACCCCGTGGGCGCTGCTCCCCAACGCTGCGAGTGGGCAAGTTCACACACTTCAGTTGAGCAGCTCAGAGAACATTCACAGACCCCAGCTGAGACGCAAGGCCACTGAGCCACCCGCAGGCGGGGACCAAGCAGACGAGGAAACGGCTAGAAGTTCCGTCCCAGACACACATTCTAGCACAGACAGGGCATGTGCACGCATGAGCACACACACACACATATGCATGCACACACACATACACATACATATACACACATGCACATATACACACATACACGTACACAAACACACATATACACAGACATACACAGACATATACACAGACGCAAGGCCACTGAGTCACCCGCAGGCCGGGACCAAGCAGACAAGGAAACGGCTAGAAGCTCCTTCCAGGACACACATTCCAGCACAGATAGGCATGCGCACTCACGTGCACATACACATGCACACACACACACACGTGTGCCACCTACACATATACACATGCACACACATACAGACATACATATATATGCACATACATATACATACACAAACACACACATGCACATGTACACACATACACGTACACAAATACACATACATGCACACACACATATACGTACACATATATACACACATACACAGCTGCATATACATTACATATACACATGCACACACGTGTGCATGCTCACACACATACACATATACACACAAATACATATACACTCACATACATACACACACACACATATACATGCACACACACGTGTGCACACACATACACACACAGGTTTACAGTGATGCCCAGTCAGTGACTCCTGAATGTGTTTTCTACCTCGTCGAGTTTCAGGAGCGAGAAGTGATGACAGAATGGAAGTCCGGGTGTCGGTCCCCTCCTGCTCACGTGGTAGGTGGCTTGGGACCAGCCGCTTCACCCTTCGGAGCCTCAGTATTTCTGTCTGTTAGACGGACGCTGCTCGACAGCTCGCAGCCCCCAAGGGCACACAGTCAGCACCCGGCCGGGTCTCAGGTGCCCCCCTCCCACGAGCCCGTGTCCCTGGTCCCCACAGGCCTCCTGCCCGGTGCTGCTGAGAGCCCACAGCCCGGCCCCTCTCCCGCTCCAAACACCCACGCTAGCCCTATTTCCGGGCCTTTCCGGCTGTCATCACAGACCCCAAACTGCCCTGAACTTGTCGGACGGGTCCCAGCCCAGGTGCCTGAGTGGGCTCAGCTTTGTTTGTTTAAACGGAGTGCCTGGCTATTTCCCAATCAGTTGATGGATCGCCCACCTTGAGCAATCCCTCCTCTGGTTTCTATTTTGGAGAGAAGAAAAGGAGGGTGGGGGTGGGGGGAGCCCGGTTCTCGTCCAGATGAAATAAGGAAACGAAATACGGGAGGAAAAGAGCAGGACAGACGCTGAGCCCCGGGGATGCTCGTGGGGCCAACAACGCTGGCAGCAGGACGCGGGTTCTGCTCCGACCGTCCTGGTCCCGTGTTCCCCACTGACTCGGACCCTAATTTCTGTCCCTTAGGAACCGACAAAACAGCCTGGCACCGACGCAGGAGTCACTCGCCCAACCAGGCAGAAGCCGGGAGCCTCCGGACTAGAGCTCAGGCGCCTTGGCTCTGCGCACGCAGGACGCCACCCACGCGGGACGTCACACACGGAGGATGTCACCCACGGAGCATGTCACCCACTGGGGATGTCACCCACACAGGACGTCACCCACGGAAGATGTCACCCACACAGGACGTCACCCACGGGGGATGTCACCCACGTGGGACATCACACATGCAGGACGTCACCCACGGGAGGGCTGTGGGGCAGGGCCGCCGCCCGACTTCCACCTCCCACACGGCCCTGACAAGCTGCGTAACTGGATCAGCCCATGAAAACAACAAAGGGGTGGGGACAGTGAGACGCGATGGCACATTTAATGACAACAATACTCGTCATTTCACGAAGAATTTTCCCACTTGCTCCCACCAGCGTCTTGGAGAAACAACACGCCAACACGCGCACACCGGAATGCCAACGCGCAGGGCCGGGCGGTGCGGGACCCTTTACGTCGCAAGGAGGGACCTCCCCAGCACGCCCAGGTCACCTCCCTTGTGACCGTGCCCTCTCTCTTCCCCGTGATGGAGCTGCAGGAAGGCATAGCTTCTGGGGGTCCGTCCTCGAGACAGCGAGACCGCAAAGCCGAGGACACTCGGGACGACCTGAGCCCCAGCGACCAGAACGTCCCTGCTCGCCGAGGGGACTCGTCCTGCAGTGGCTGGACACGACGCCTTCCCGAGGACCCCCAGGCCCTCCGAGACCCCAGTCCTTCCCAGTGCAGGGACACACTCGGGGCCCTCCCTCGGGGCCTCCCAACAACGTGCTCTGGCCCCCCCAAACCAGCAGCAGCAGAGCCGTGGGCTTGAGGGGACGCCCGGGTGCTCCGTGGTGCGCCTCTTCTAAGAGGAGACGTTTCTCCATACGTTAGACGTGGTGACCAGACGCGCCGGCACCGGGGAGACTGAGAGCAGAACCCCCAGGAGGGACCCAGCAGCCGCCACAGGGCGTTTACTCCGTCCTGGGGACGGGCAGGACGGAACCCACGTCCGTGACTCCGTCAACACCACGGTGTGCCCGCCCTCTGCGCCGGGCCCTGGGGCTCCCAGCGATGCCGGGGGGTGGTCCGCGCTGAGGCTGCCGCCCGGCCACAGCCTCCCTGGAGCCCAGACACCCTCCCGAGAGGCAGCGCCCCCAAGCCGCCCCGCAGACACCCCCACATCCTCGGGCACCGCGCTGCCTGCCCGGCCTGCTCCTCCTGCCTTCAGGACTCCATCCCAGGCCGAGGGGCTTGTAAAGGGGAAACTGAGGCCCAGCGTGGACGAAGGAGGTCGCCGGGTCACAGTGCACATTTTGATGGATCGGAGTGGGGACCCACAGGTCAAGGCGATTCTGCCCACAGTGCGGGGGGCGGGCCGCCGGCCTTGTCCGTGAAGTGGCCGGTGGGTGGACACAGCCTCGTCCTCGGGGAGGGAGAAGGGACACAGACCGCTCCCAGACAAGGGGCCGTGGCCAGAACCGGAGCAGACCGGGGTTGGGGGGCCCCCATCTCCCAAGGCCACCCCTGCCCCCCAGCCCCCCAGATTCTTCTCCAGAGACACCCCGGAGGCCGACCGCCACGGAAGTCAGCGCCCGTGAGCGTGCACCAGGGCCCCACGCGTCACGGGGACGGTCCCCGGGCGTGGGCCTCCTCCAGCGTGTTCTCCCAGAACCCGCGACCCGGAGCGCCTGCAGGCAGAGAGGCAGAGGGACGACGGCCTACTCACCGCGCGGCCAGGAGAAGCCCTCGGGGCCAGCGAGTGGGGCTGCTCCGCTCGGGCTGCGGCGGGGAAGGCGACCGTGGCCGACAGGACCAGCTGGCTCGAGTGGCCGACGCGCGGGCCGGGCAGCAATGGGCTCGCCGCTCCCCGGACGTGCCCCTGCGCCCCGAGGCAGCGCCCTGCTGTGCGAGCACACCCACTGGGCGGCGGCTCCCCCCTGCAGTCCTGCACGTTTTGTAACTGCGATTGCCCAATGCGTCTGGGACCTGGCGTTCTCTGCGGGTGACCCGCCTGGACTCCCGGCGTCAGGTATGCGGCACGAGCCCCGTGGGCAGCGTGCGAGCCAGAGGCCAGGCCCACCGAGAAGACGGGCCAGCAAGGCGGCCCGTGCACGTGGCGTCCGAGGTCCGGGGGTCCTGCGGGGCTGCCTGGCGCTCGGTGAGCAAGGACACGACTCAGGACGTGGTCTCTGGCTGGGGTGGGGGGTGGGGGGAGGGGGACAACACGGCCGTGAGGCAGAGGGACCGTACACGGGACGAGAGGACGGGGGCCGGCAACATTGGTCTGCAACACAGAAGTGACCCCCCTGTTGTCCTTGGGGCGTACAGTAAGCCCTGCGGAGCTGAAGGGCCTCGGTGTCTCCGTCAGAGCCCGGGGGACCCCCGGCCCCAGCTCTGCTGCCTGTCACGTCTGCAGACACTCCCCGGCGCCGCCCCTCGGTCACCCTCTCCCCACGCCGGTCACGGGGCAGAGTGGCGCCCGCACAGGGACCGCACAGGGACCCAAACGTCCTGGGAGGCGCACACGGCTGAGGGCGTTGGAGCGTCAGCTCTGGCCAGGGCAGGGGCGGCCGTGAGACCCGGCCCCCACGGTCCGAGGAGAGGGTCTCTGCGCAGGCACGTGCGGTGCTGCCCGCCGGCGGCCGTCAGGTGGGACCCGGCCTTCAGAGCTTGGGGCTCTGTGCAAAGAACCTTCCGGTTTCCAGAGGGCCGGGAGCGGTCAGGCACGGGAGGCGGGGACACGGCGGCGTGGTGGTGGAGGCTGGGGGCCCGAGAAGCCCCCACGTGCGGCTTCGCGCTGCGGATGTGAGGACGGGCGTGTCCGGACAGCGGCCCCCGTGTGCTCGTGGACGTGGGGACCACGTGGCCCCGGGACGCGATCCGCCCGGACACTGGACGCAGAAAACCGGGGGCTGAACGACGAGCCCCTTCGGCCTGAGAGCGGCACCGGACGCAGAGAGCCGACGCGGATTCGGGTCCGGACTCGGGAGCGGAAGGGTCCGGAGAGAGCGACACCGACGCCCGTCACAGGCTGTGCCGAAGGCGGCCCTGCTGGGGCGTGGCCTCCGCCCGCCCCTCCCCACGCCCCGAGGGGCCTCGGCCGCCCCTGTCCGGCTGCGTGGACGCTGGCCTTGCAGGAGGCCGGACACCGGGGGGAGCAGGGATCTGGCTTCACAGGAGCTTTTCCTGCGTGTGACAGACGAGAGGCCCGTGACCGGGACAATCTGTCACCGGTGACGGGACGGCGGACTGCGGTGCCTGTGTGCGCGCCCACCCCCCTCCGTGCTGAGCTGGTGGAGCCCTGCAGGGCGGCCCTTGAGCCCCCCGTGAGCCGGTCCACCTGGGGGGACTGTGCGTTGTGGGGAGCTCCGGCTGCCGGTCACGGGCGGGGACCAGGTCCAGCGGTCACGTGGGGACTTTGTGCTTTTCCAGAAGGAGATTTTGCACCGGAGAGACCGGCCCCGAGGAGCCCGTCCCACCTCTGAGGAAAACGCGTCGGACGGAGCCTGACGGCCCCGATGTGGCCCGAGCGAGGCGGCCGCGCCCCACGTCTCCGCAGCCTCCTGTCCCCCAATCCCTTAGCTCTCGGGTCACCTTTCTGCTCGTCCAACGCCTTCACCGCGTCCTCGGTCGATTTTCCCTGGTCCTCACCCCGAGCAACGGACTGTGCCCCTGGATGGCCACCCCGAAACGCGTCACTGTGTCCCCAGCTCGCCGAGCGCAGCCCCTGCGGCCGGGAGCCCTTCCGGGCCGTTCTGCACGGGGACGGCCGTTCCCACGTCAGCGCCCGGTCCCAGCTCTGCCGCCTGCCACGTCCCCGCGCGTCTGGGCTCCGTCCACGGGGAGGCTCGGAGGCGGCGCTCCTGGGGCCACCGGCCACGTGCGTTACGGCCCCCGAAGTCCCTGCACAGGACAGAACCGGAGACACGAACGGGCCATCGGACAGCTTCCGGCGGGGGGACAGGACTCCACGCGGCGTCCGAGCCCCTGACCCCCCAGGAACGGACGGGCTCCCTCCGACCGTGTGCAGGGCGGGGGCCGGGTGGAGCGACGTCCCGCGCTTCCGGAGTTTTCCGTAAGGAACGCACGTCACCTGGGAATTCGTTTTTAAAGGCGAAACGTGAGACGGCGCCCTCGTCTCTGGGGGACGGGCCGGACGCCCCTCCGCGTGCCCGGAAGCCCCCCGACTGGCTGCGCGCGCCCCAGCGCTGAGGCCCTGGGTGCTGCTGTTTCCACAGTCCGGACCCTCGTCCCCAAAGCCGATGACCCGGGGACGCCTTCTAGGAGAGAGGCGGCGTGGGCCTGACCAGGCGTGGTCCGTGCACTCACAGAGCAGAGCCCAGGACGGGGCAGCGCTGTGCAAGGAGGCCCAGGGCTGCCCCTTTCCCTCGCCCGGGAGGCAGGCCCCTCGGCCGGCACGTGTCCGGCCAGCTGCACCGTGAGGCCGGGTGACGGCGGGCCGGCCGAGGTGGGGGCAGTCGCCCTGCCGTGGGGGAAGCCGAGAGCCGGCCAGCAGAGGTGACCCAGAATCTGGGCCTTCGCCCCGGTTTGGGAGGGGAAAACCGGCTGCTAATGACAGGGTGAGGCCTGTGGGAGTCCGAGGGCCACACCCGCTGGCCCGTCCCAGACGTACTCTGCTGCAGGGCCAACTCCCACGGGAGCCACACGGGAGAGGCCCGGGGAGGGACAGGCCCGGGGACAGCCCCGCGGTGGGCCGAGTGACAGGCGACTACCCCAGAGGCCGCAGCTGCGGGGACCCACAGGGGGTCCGGAGGCCAGGCCCGGTCGGGGGCTAAATCCCGGTGGGCAGTTGCACACCCCTGCCCGAGGGAAGAGCCCGCGGAGGCCTGCACCTGCCGACGTCCTTCGCGGGGAGGCAGCTACGGGAGGGACAGTCCCTGCCCAGCACCCGTCAAGGCGCCACAGCCCAGACTTGAGGCTGCTCGGGCCACCTGCAGACGGGAAGACTTCAGGCCCTGGACGCGGGCCTGGGGTCCATCACCGGCCGGGAGGGTGACGACGACTGTCGGTCTGGGGGCCTCGCAGTGAGCGGGTGGGCCCGAGGCAGGGGTCCGAGCCCGGGGAGGGGCCTGAGCAGGCCGCGTGCAGGCGAACGAGGGACGCGAGCAGCCCCCACGTCACTCCCGCTCTGGCCCTCTGAGACGCCGGTGGGAGATGCAGAAGCACATTCACGCACCCCGACTCCCAGAGCTTCGGTCTGGGGGAGCCCTGGAGAGCGCGGAGACGCAGCTAAGCCTGACGGAAGCTGCAGGAGTGGCGGCTCTGGGGGGTGAGAGCGCGCAAGGGGCCCCGCATCGTCCCCCAAGTGTCTGCCACCGCTCCCTGGGTTGGGGTGCTCTGGGCGAACACCGAGGGCGGGAGCAAACGGCCGAGACCCTGCAGGCTGGAGCCAGCGAGTGACGGCCCCCTGTCCCCGGAAAAGGTGGCTCGGAGCCTCCGCTTCCTTCTGGAACCTCTAAAGCAGGGAGAACATTAGGGTCCAGGATAAGGCCGGGGTGAGGGCTGCAATGAGGGTCCGCGGCTGAGAGGCGACTGGAAGGCAGCTCGTGCCCACCTGACAGCCGTGGGAGGGGTCTGGGGTCCCTTACACCACCCGGAGTCGACAGGCTCTGTGACGCGCTAGCGATGAAGTCAGGGGGTGCTGGACGGAGACAGAGAAGCTGACCGATGGGACAGACTAGGGGGACAGTCCCGCCCGAGAAGAGCGACCTGATAGGTGACAAAGCAGCACTGAAATTCCGCAGAAGAAGGAGGGTCCTGGGGACCCCGGGAATCTACGTGGCAAAGCGCCTCAGCCCCGACGCGGAAATTAAGAAACGGCCGTGGAAGGGGCTGGCACGAACCCACGGAAGCCGCTGCGAGTCAAGGACCCTTTTATCTCGAAACGCACGACCGTGAAAACCAGGAAGCTTCTAGAAAATACAGAGGGATGTCATCATGACCTTGAGATAGACAAGGGCTTCTTGCACAGCACGCGAGCAGGACACGTAACTGAGATGCGTGGAATCGCGTCACCACTGAGAACTCCCGTCCGTCAGAAGTCCCCAAGGGACGCGTGACAGCGGTCACAGCCCGAGACGCGTGTCAGCTCGTGCCGCGCTTTATACACCCCCACGCACCGGCAGAGAGTCCACCACTTCTGGCCGAGCGACGACTTGAGCAAATCCTTCGCGGGGGAGCGTCTCCGGGTGACCGGCGGCGTCCGACAGGGCGCTCCAGGTCCCCCGTCATCGGGGAGGCGCACACAGAACCCCGGAACGCCGCCCCACACGCGCCGGAGTCACGGCGCTTAGTTGTTTACGTGTCACTTGGAGTTTTAATTATGCAACAGAGCGACTCAACCTCCCCACGGGCTGCAAAGCGAGCGCCCAAACGTGTCCGGCAACCGGCCGTGGTCGCCCCTAGTCATGACGTGTCGACTCCATCCCCCAGGCCGAGGGCCCCCCCGCCGCGTACCGTGTGGCTGGAAGGTGGTGCTTCTCGTCCCCTCCCCTGTCCCCTCCCGGTCCCCACCCGCCTCCCCTCCGGCAGCCACGAGTCTGTCCTCTGTGTCTGTGGGTCTGTTTTGTGCTCGTTGGCTTTGTTTTTGGACTCGGGGGAGACGGGAAGTCGTGGGGTGCTTATGGTTCTCTCTGACTCATTTCACTTAAAACGACACTCCCGGGGCCCCCCACGTTGTCGTCATGAGCAGCAAGGTCCTGTTCTGGGTGTGCACGTGCCACCAGCTCCTTTGTCCTCTCTCGGCGGGCACCTCGGTGGCCTCCGCGCCCCGGCGACTGCGAACAACGCTCCCAGGAACACGGGGGGCGAGATGCCCCTGCAAACGAGTGTTCCGGATTTCTCTGGACAAAAGCCCAGGGACTGCTGGGTCCTGGGGTAGTTCTGTGCTCAACGCGGGGAGGGCCCTGCACCCCACTTTGCCCGGCGCCACACCCATTTGCAGCCCCAGCCCCCGCGCCCCAGGGCTCCCTTTCCCCCATGTCCTCCCTGCCCTTGTGGCTGATGTGTGGACGATGGCCTCTGGGACAGTGCCGGGCAGTAGCTCCTTGTGGTTTCGATGGGCATTTCCCTGATGACAGAAGAGCCACTATGGAAAGGACTGACCGCTCGGGGGTGTGGGACCCTCTCACAGGGCTGGCGGGCGTGTGTGCTGGCACGTGCCTGGTGGCATATGGCTGGGCAGGAACCAGTAAGGCACTCGTGACGTTCGTGACGTTCTCTCTGAAACCCTGGGCTTCTCTCATTCGGGAAATACAGCCCCGACCGTTCCGCTACGTCCAGGCCCTTCTCGGCGGTCTTCGGAGTGAAGTGCTGCACGTCCTCGCCGTCCCCCGCGCCGTCCTGAACCACCGCACACGTCCCAGATGCCGTCCCCACCTCTAATTTCAAACAAGACACTTTGTGCTCTTAAAGGCTCTTGTGCCGCTCTGTGTTGTTCGGGGATTTCTCTAATTCTCAAACCGCGTTAGAGCGAAACCGCGTTCTAGGGCGCCGTGTCATACGAGGGTTCCCCCAATTCTCCAACCACGTTAGAGCGAGCCCGTGTTCTCGGGTGCCGTGTTCCGGGGGGGTTGCCTGCAACACAGACCCAAGCCTGTGCTTAATGACGTTCTGGCCAGGACTGGAGTCTGGAACGGAGGCAGAGCAACAGGAGGTGCAGGAGCAAAACGTTCCAGAAAAACCTTCAGAGAGGATGATTGCAAATCGCAAAAGAGAAGTCCCGAAATTCATGTTGTACAATGCTGTGGGGTAAGCCCGCCAGCTTGGTTTCAGCAGTGTGTGCCCATGCCCCCACATACATGTACACACGTGTGCGCACACAGGTACACGCACACGTGTATACACATGCACACACACCCATGCACATGCATACACACGCACACATGTACACATGCACATATGTACACACGCACACATGTACACACGCACGCACACACATGTACACCCATGAACATGCATACACACGCACACATGTACACATGCACATATGTACACACACATGCACACACATGTACACACATGCACACACACCCATGCACACGCACACATGCACACACATGCACATGCACACACATGTACACATGCACACTTGTACACACATGCATGTGGACACGCACAAATTTAATTCCCACAAGTCTACGGGAGCAGGACTACTGTCCTCACTGCACGGATTAGGAGACTGAGGCTCCCGTGAGTGACAACTGTGCTTGTTCGGTGGCTGCACGTCTCCCTAAGAACAACTTCATACAAACGTGGAGATCAGTGCAGATGCTGTTAGCGGAGACAGTGGAAGGAATTGAGGGAAAACTGAGTCTGGGTGACCCACGTACAGCCGTGTTGCCACACAGTTTGCAGCGTTCTTCCAGAAGCTTCCTCTGGTTCGCCCGGTTTATCTGGTCCTGCGGAGCCCCGCGGGGAGCAGGAGGCTGCGGGATCTTCCATTCGTTCAGCTGCACGTGCCCCGCTTTCCCGCCGTCGCCTTCCCTGCTTTCTTCCGGAGCGTTCTCTCGCTGTCACCAGCAGCCGCGTTTGGGCTGCATCACGGACTGAGGGGCGGGCAACAAGCAGACGCGGAGCAGAGGGAAATGGCCCTAGTCCCCCTAGTGAGCTCGGGGCCGGGGCCGGGGTGGACACGGGGGCAGTGCCCTGACGGACGCCGGACCCAGCCTTTGGGGATTCCCAGCAGAGAGACGCTTCGTAGCCACCGAAGGCGGCAAGGAAGGCTTCCTGGCGCAGGTGCCTCTGTCCTCCTGAAGTCGTGTCTGAGGCGTGTCTGCTTCGTCCCGGCAGCCCCCGTGCAGCTGCAGCTGGAGAGGGCCACGGGGAGTGAGGGGACCATCGCATGGCCACGGGGACCGAGGAGACCGTTGCAAGGCCATGGGGGGCAAGGGGACCGTCGCAAGGCCATGGGGACCGAGGGGACCGTCACAAGGCCATGGGGACCGAGGGGACCGTCACAAGGCCACGGGGACCGAGGGGACCATTGCAAGGCCACGGGGAGCGAGGGGACCGTCGCAAGGCCACGGGGGGCAAGGGGACCATCACAAGGCCATCGGGATCGAGGGGACCGTCGCAAGGGCATGGGGACCGAGGGGACTGTCACAAGACCATGGGGAGTGAGGGGACTGTCACAAGGCCACGGGAAGCGAGGGGTCGGGCACAGGAGCAGGGTGGCCACGGGAAGTCCTTCTGCTCCAAGGTGTCCCGGTCACACCAGCTGGGATTTCCGCCCACGTAGCTGATCTCCAGTCACTTGTCCCCACGAACCTCCATGGGCTCCTCCGCACGTGACAACCGGCCTCCCACCGGCCTGGAAAGCAGGCCCAGGAGCAAGACGGACCCCTCCCCGTGTCAGACGCTCGGTGGGCGGGGTGGGGGGAAACCCAGGGACCCCACCTGCCCTGCCCCACCCCACTGCCGTGTCCTGTGCGGCTCTCCTCTCACACTGGGCTTGGGGACAGAGGGCTGCGGTGGGCTCGCCGTCACCTGGACCCATCGGAGGTGCCCGCCAAGTCAAGTCCACCAAAGGCAAGACCCCACCCACCCCCGCCCCAGTGCCGAGGCGCGCGCTGGAGAGCCGGGTGCTGGTTCTGCCCCGATCACAGGCCAGCCGGGCCCCCTGCCCCGGTCACCCCGCCTCTCCGCGCCCCGCTGTTCCTGCCCGTTCACTGGGGGCCCGGAAGGACCGGCTTTGCCCACCTCCCCACGTTGTGCGTCAGCTGTCGGATGCAGCGGTCAGTGTGCGGCGGCGAATCCGCGGGGCCTGGTGTTGCTAACAACAACCGTCAGAAATCACGGCGGCGGTCGTGACGGTGAGCGCGGGGGAGGCCGGGCCTCTGCGGGGGGCTGCTGGGTGCCCGGCACCGCCGGCGGCCGGCCAGGGCGGTCCTCTGCCCTCGCGGGGCCGGGGAGCCGTCAGCAACGGGTCGAGCAGCAAGAACAGAGCTTAGTTAAGGAGGGACGAGGCCTGCGGGCAACTTGGTCAGTGCGGAGAACGACGTCCCCGCTTGGGTGACGGCTGGGCGCGCCGTGTGTGACAGTGCGGTCATGACGGGACACGCTGGCTCCCGAGCTCTCAGAAATGCAGGGAAAGGGAACGGCCGTCTGCCCAAGGCCAGGGGAAGGGCTGGTCAGCGGGCTGGGCGGCTGAACCCCGGGGGCGAAGACGTGGTGAGGGAACACTCACAGCTGCACCGCCGTCCCCCAGGGGAGCTCCGTGCCATCCCACGGGGGGCCCGGGCGCAGCTGCGAGCCACTCGGGCAGGAGTGGGGGCGCCCAGCTCCAGGCTTGGCCACCACAGGGTCCACTCGCAAGGCATGCGGAAGGGAAGGTGCCCGCCGTGCACCCACGTTCCCAGGCTCCCTCCGGGGTGCGGGAGAGCAGGCTGGTGACGACCCTGTGGGCCGGGAAGCCGGCCCCTTTATTTGCAGGGTGTGTTCTGGCCCGGCACCCCCCGTCTTCCGGTACCAGGCAGGCCTTTACCGGGGACTGTCCCTGCCGCCCCAGGCTAATGCAGGACAATGGGCTTTGGAGGGAGCAGTAGGGGCTGCAACCTACTCACACTGAGATGTGACTGATACCGGGTCACTTGCATGGGGGGACAAGCAAAGGAGCAGGAACCCGAGGCCGAGTGGAGAGACCCTGGCGTGGACAGGAGATGGCGGCGGTGACAGAGGACTTGATCTCAGATGGAAAATCTGGGTCCCGGCTCCGTATCTGCTGCCGCCCAGCTGCCCAGCCCACCTCATCCCTCAGGGTCTCCGTTTCCTCGCCTGTAAAACCGGGGGAGCTTGGGAAATCCACCGGGGGGACCCTTACGAGTGACCGGAAGAGGCACGGTGGGAGCCAGGGTGCCCCCTGCAGGACGGTCCCGTGAGCTGGGCATTTTGCAGGGGTCCCTGAGGGCCAGGCCAGGGGGGTGACACACGCGAAGCCCTCGCTCTGCGCCCGGCACGTAGAGGCACGCCACGGGGGCGGCTCTGTGCGTCGGATTATCGTCCTTATTATACGTCACTTCAGGGGTTATTTTGTGATGATGCTGGGAATAGCGATGGAGCCACGGAAGGCAGAGCGTCCCCACAGACGTGTCCCCACCACCTCACCACAGCCACCCCGCCTCCCGGTCACAGCTGTCCCGCACCTGGCACACTCTGGTGGCCTCGGGCATGCCCGGCTGGACAGAAGGCGTGTGTCACGAGCATGTGGGCAGAGCTGGGCACCAGACGTATCTGGATAGAACCGGTTCTGTGTCGTCACATGGTGTCTCTCCTCCATCATCCTTGACCTGGCACACATGGATGCTCACGTTTTCCACCCAGC
>PVJL010016647.1:0-20373 GCA_004026885.1 Lyroderma lyra
TGTTTTTCTTCAAATTTTTCGAAAAACTGTCATGGGAATATTGATGCGGATGGCATTAAACCTGTTCATTGCTTTGTGTAACATGACCATTTTTATGAGGTTCATTCGTCCCATTCATGAACATAAAATCTCTGCATTTCTTTGTGCCTTCTTCAATTTCTTTTAACGTCTTGTGTTGGTCCAAGTATAGGTCCCTCAGGCCCTGTGTTAAGTTTCTTCTCAGCTTTGAGGTTAGGGTTATAATACAAATTAGGGTTTGTGTTGGACTGAGCTATAAAGTTTTGGCTCTTTTTAGGTTTGTGGTATCAGTTAGAGTCAGAGTTATAATTAACGTTAGGTTTAGTGTTAAGTTGATCATTAGAATTAGGGTTAAGATTAGGGTTATATTGACTTTTGAAGTTCGGGTATCACTTTCAGTTACTCTTATGATTAGTGTTAGGGTTTGGCTAGAATTTGATTTAAGGGAATATACGGGTTATGTAATGTGTAGATTTAGGGTATGTGTTTAGTTTCTGATGAGGTCAGAAACCATGTTAGGTTCAGGTCACTATCTATGGTTAGCATTAGGTTTAGGGTCAGGGTTAGAGTTAGTATTAGGTTTGAGGTTATTTTTTTAGTTTTAAATTAAAGGTGGTGTAGTTTTAAGACTACGATAAGGGCTGTAGGTAAGCCTAGTTTTAGCTTCACGTAGACATTTTGGTTTTGATTTTGAGTTAGGCTGAGCATTAAAGATTAGGTTAGGTTTGATTTTATTATTAGGGTTAGCAGTAGAACAAAAGGTCTGAATGTGTTTAAAGTTAGAGATTGTGCTTAAGGTAAGTTTTTTCTTTTGTTATATTCATGGTTCAATTGAGAGATAGGTAAGGAGGAGTGTGTTAGAGTATGCATTGAGGCAGGGATTGGCTCTAAATTGGGGACAAAGTTAGGGTTAGAATAAGGGCTGTGATAGGGTTAGCTTTAGAGTTATGTTAAGGCTTACGTTTTATGTTAAGTTCAAGGTTAGGTTTTGAGTTTGGTATGAGAGAGAGTGTTTAGGTTTGTGTTTCCATTTAGGGGCAGGATTAAACTCAGGATTAAGTTTTGAGTAAGCTCCAAGTTAGGGTAAGTGCTAGAATGAGTTTGGGTTCAGAATTGATTTTGCGATGATTGTTAGTGTTCGTGTAGAATTAGAATTAATTTTGAGATTAGGATGTAAATTTAAAATGGAATTTTTATGACTTAGGTTTAGATTTGAGGTTAGGTTTTTAATTATGTATAAGGATAGTGTTAGGTTCATTTTACAGTCTAGGTTTAGGGTTAAGGCTGAGTTTATGATTAGTGTTATGGATAGGGTTCTGGTTATGTTTCCATTTAAGGTTTGGGTTGATTGTGTGTTTAAAGTTAAGGTTACTGTTAAGGTTAGGCTTACCATTGTTTTATGGTTTACTTTGAAATTGGGATTAGGTTTAGTGTTCTTTGTAGGTTATATGCTGGGGTTATGGTTGGTGCACGATGTAGTGTAGGGATAGGATGAAGGTTAGAATGAGGTTTGAAGTTCGATTTTGGGTTAAAATTAGTTTTAATTTTCAGGTGTATTTTTAGGTTTAGAAGTCCAGTTAGGCTTAGGTTTAAGGTAAGTGTGAAACTTTCAGTTAGGATTGTGATTAGAGTTAGGGATAGTTGTGAGGTTAAGTTTACGATCAGTTCCTGGTTAGGGTGAGGGCCAAGATGATGTCGACGCAAATGATTACGTTTACGGTTACGCTTAGGGATTTTGGTTATGTTCATGGTTCATGATCCAAGTAGATTTAGTTTTAGGTTTAGGGTTAGGGTTTGCTTTGAGTCAAGGGTTAGAGTGTAAATTGGGATTGAGTTCATGGTAAAGGTTCAAGAATAGGCCAGGTGTAGGGTTAGACTTAGGGCTAGGAATAAGGTTAAGATTCCATTATGAGTTCCATTGAAAGTTAGGGTCAGATTTGGGTTTAGGGTTCACTTTGTGTATGTTTAAGGTTAGGTTCGTCCTTGAGTTAGGTATTGTGTTTGGGATAGTTATAATACTTATTCCTTTTTTTATTTTAATTTTTGCCACCACATTGGCCTTTGAGATTATCAAAAGTGGTTTTCAAGTTTCCATTTACCTAGAAGCAGCAATGGGACCTGAACTCACATAGTCTATTCAAATGCTCATCATAGATCTCACTACTCAGTCTTCTCTTAGGTGTTCAAGCATAAGTTCTCAAATCTCAAAGCTCTTTACAGTTATCAGATCAGGATTGAGATGATGACTTCCCACCAAGTTACCAAACACCAGTGCCAGCCAATTCCTTCCTTCCTCCCTGACCACAAAGGACAATCACCAATGAATAATGTGCATGAGTCTGTTTTTCCCATTATCTCAATTTTCCATTCAGTATTTTAGTTGTGTAAGAGTATATCTGAACTTCTTACTATAATTCTATGTAGAATGCAAAACATAAATAAAAAAATACCAGAGGCTTCTATTTTAAATATTCTAGAAGGCATGCACGCACAATCACTCTAGTGTTTTGAAGAGTCAATTGTAAAACATAATCACAGTGCATTGTGTGTTTACTGTCCCCAAAACCTGCCACCTCCCTTCTTCATTTAGGAAAACAGTTCAGTGGTGTGAGTACAGTTAAAGAAGGGGATGCCCCTGCTAAAAGTACGCTCACCTATCTCACAGAACATAAACAGAGTTGAGTTCATGTTATACACCACTAAAATTCCTCGACAAGTGAACGGCTGCCTGTTCATCATGTATTATGGTCCCAGACACACAACCGCTAAGTATAGGGTAAAACAGACAAAAGTATGTACGTAATTGACCAGAAAAAACCACCCTTTTACTCTGGTTTATCGGGGATCAAGCAATACCTTGAAATAGGTATGAAGTGATGCATCAAAATTATCCATTTGAAAACCTCAGAACCCTGGAGTGAGCAGCAGCCTGGAGAAGTGGTTTGGCGCCAACAAGAGCGACCTTGAGCCACTGGATCCCAGGCTGATGCAGGCACTTGCAGGTTGCACCCACCCTCCGCGATGGAATGAGGAAGGCGCCAGGGACCTATAATCAGAACACTGGTTGATCTCGACGTGACAGTTGCAGGGCCAGCCAATCAGGGCCCCGAGGTTTTATCAAGCGCTATGATGTCTTGTGGCCCCAGAGCCAATCAGGAGACAATAGAACTGTCATGACTGTGAGTTCCATAATGCGATGAAGTGGGGAGCTGAGACCCTGGGAGAGGTATAGAGGTAAGTTTAGGACTTGTTTTAAGGATGAGATTCTGCGCAGCTTCAGCTTTGGTGTTCGCCTTAGTGAGCTTTGTGGTTAGAGATTTTGTTGAAATTGTGGTTAGTGTTCAGGGTATGTAAAGGTGGGGGTGAGAGGTATGTGTACTATTGCGGTTATGATTAGTGTAAGGATCCATCTATGAGTTAGGCTATGTGTTAGGTTTCAGGTAAGGTTCAGTGCTAGAGATTGGATTGGGTTAGAAGACGCTATGAGGTTATGGTATTAAGAACATTGAAATGAGAACTCTGGTTAGAAGGGCTATTGATAGAGTGAGGTAAAGTTTGAGGGTAGAGTTACGTTTTTCGTTAGGCATATCCTTTGGGTTAAGGTTTGTGTGTGTTAATGATTAGGGGTAATTATATACTTAGGCTTCGAGTTAGCTTTGAGGTTTGGGTTAGGTTTTAAGATAGGGTAGAAGACGGGCCGGTTTAATGATGTGGTGCAGATTTCAGTTTATGATTCGGTTTTTAGGATTAGGGTGAGATATAGCTTGGAGGTCAGGTTTGGTTTTCCATTCGAGTTGTGGTTGGGTTTCCAGTAAAAGCGAGTATGGGTTACTTTCAGGCATAGTGTTATAGGAAGGCTCAGGTTTTCCACTAGGGCTCGGTTTAGCGTTAGATTTCAGTTTAGGATCATTTCTTGAGTATATTATGAGATTTAGAGTTAGGGTTCAGTTTATAGTAAAGCTGAGGGTTCTGTTTTAAATTCGGTTTGGTGTTGGTGTTGGATTAGGTTTGGGGTTTCTTTGTTATTTAGGCTAGGTTTATGGTTTCGGTTATTTATTTATGTATTAAATTAATTAAGGTGACAATGATTAGTAATATTACATTTCCAGTGTGCATCTCTATAGTATATAATTCATATTCATATTTTGCATTGTGCGTTCAGCACCGAGAGTCACTACTAGCTTCCCCCTATATTTGACCCACACCTTTCCTCTTCTACCACCTCTCTTTTCCTTACTTTCTTGTAAGCACTAATGTGTTGTCTGTATTTATGAGTTTTTGGATTTTTTTTGTTGCTTTCATTTTTACATCCCAAGTATGAGTGAAGTTCTATGGTTCCGAGCTATTTCTATTTGATTTATATCCCTTATCATGGTAATCTCCACACCCATCCATGTTTTCACAATCGGCAGTATTTCATCTTTACTTCTGGGCGAGTAGTGTTTCACTGGGTATTTGTACCACATCTCCTGCATCCAATCACTTGTTCAAGAACATGTTGGCTGTTGACATTTCTTCTCCACCACAACTTGTATTGCAAGGAACACAGGGGTACCTATGTCTCTATGAGTACATGTTTTCAGAATTGGAGTGTGGATACCCAGAGAAGGGATTGCTTGGTTGTATGGTATGTTTATTCTTAATATTCTGGGGATCCACTGTACTGTTTTTCATAGTTGCTGCCAATTGACATGCCCACCTGCAGAATATGAGAGTTCTTTATTCCCACAGCCTCTCCAAAACGCGTTATTACTTGTCTTGTGGATCATAGACTTTCTATTAATAACAGGTATGAAGTGGTAGTTCATGTCATTTCTCTAATAGCCAGGGTACGTAAACATTTTGTATGTATCTCTTGGGTGTTTGATTAATCTGTCTTCTTGGGGGAAGTGTCTGTCCAAGTCCTCTGCACATGTGTTCATCGGATTGTTTGTTTGTCTGGCGTTGAGTTCTAGGAGTTCTTTATATAGTTTAGATGTTAACCCCTTTTAGGTCATTGCTTGCAAATGGCTTTTCCCACTCTGTCGGTAGCCTTTTTCTTTCTTGATGGTTTCTTTGGCTGTGCAGAAGCTTTTATGTTTGGTACAGTCCCATTCATTTATTTTGACTTTTACTTCCCTTGCCTTTGATTTAACATTCATAAAACTCTTTCTGAAGCAAGATCTACAGATTTGGGACCTACGCTTTCTTCTATGCAATTTATCATTATTGGTAGTATGTTTAGGTCTTCGGTCCAGTTTTAGTTAATTTTGGTATATGTTGAAAACTGTCAGTCTAGTTTCATTCTTTTGTATGTGATATTCTCTATGCCCTAGCACCATTTATGGAAAATGGATTCTTTGCTTCATATTATATTTTTGGCTTTCCATAGAAAACAATCTCCACATATATATGTGGGATTACTTCTGGGTTTTCAGTTCTTCTTCATTGGTGTATGTGTGCCTAATTTTCTGGAAATCCCTGCTGCTTATATTATTGTCATTGTGTGTTATAGATTGAAGTCAAAGAGTTTGAAACCTTCATCATTATTGTTTTTTTCCTTCGGATGCCTGGGGTTATTTGGGGTCTCTTTAGATTCCATACAAATCTGTTGATGTTTTTCTTGAAATTTTTTGAAAAACTGTCATTGGAATTTTGATGGGGATGGCATTAAATCTGTTCATTGCTTTATGTAACATCACCATTTCAATGAGGGTCATTCGTCACATTTATGAACATACAATCTCTGCATTTCTTTGTGCCTTCTTCAATTTCTTTTTTTTTTATTCAGCATATATTAATTAATTAATTAATTTATTTATTTATTTTTTTATATTCATTTTTAATGTTAGACTTATTGGTGTGACATCTGTTAGCAAGGATTTCATAGGTTTCAGGCATACAATTGTACTGTGCATTGTCAAATTGATGTATAATCAATTCACCACCAAATGCGACGTCTCTTTACATCAACTTATATTTAGCTTCGCCCCCTCTTCTCCCAGCCCCTCCCTTTTCTCCCCTCCCTAACCTACTCGTCCCCAAACATTAAATTATTGATTGTGTCCATGGATTATTTGTTTGTTCATTTCCTTTTTTCTTTGCTTTCAGTTTTATATTCTGCATATGAGGGAAGTGATACAGTTCTTTGATTTTTCTGTGAGCCTTATTTCCCTTAGCATGATGATCTCCAGGTCCATCCGTGTTGTTGCAAATGGCAATATTTCATCTTTTCTTATAGCTGAGTAATATTCCATCAAAAATTTACTCAAAATAGATTAAAGACCTTCATATAAGACCTGTAACAATAAACTGTATAGAAGAAGACATTGGTACTAAAGTTATAGACCTAGGACTCAAGGAAGTCTTCATGAACCGGAGATCAAAGGCAAAGGAAGTATAAGCAAAAATGAATGAATGGGACTATATCAAACTACAAAGATTCTGCAAAGCAAAAGAAACCTTCAATTTCTTTTAACATCTTGTGTTTTTCAGAGTATAGGTCCCTCAGCCCCTGTGTTAAGTTTCTTCTCAGCATTGAGGTTAGGTTGAACATACCAATTAGGGTTTGTGTTGGACTGAGCTTTAGGTTTATTTCTCTGTTTAGGTCGGTGGTATCAGTTAGAGTCAGAGTTATAATTAAGGTTAGGGTTAGCGTTCAGTTGGTCATTAGAATTAGGGTTAAGATTAGGGTTATATTGACATTTGAAGTTCGGATTTCACTTTCAATTACTGTTATGATTAGGCTTAGTGTTATTTCTAGAATTTGGTTTAAGGGAAAGCACGGGTTATGTAATGGGTAGATTTTGGGTATGTGCTTAGTTTCTGATGAGGTTAGAAACCACGTTAGGTTCAGGTAACTAGCTATGGTTAGCATTAGGTTTAGGTTTAGGGTTAGGGTTAGAGTTAGGTTGGAGTTTATTTTTTTAGTTTTTAAATAGGGGTGGGGTAGGTTTAAGACTATGATAGGGGCTGTAGGGAAGCCTAGCTTTAGCTTTAGGTAGACGTTATGGTTTAGATTTTGAGTTAGGCTAACGGTTAAAGATAAGGTTAGGTTTGATTTTATTATTAGGGTTAGCAGTAGAACAAAAAGTCCGATTGTGTTTAAGGTTAGATTTTGTGTTTAAGTTTAGGTCTTTTTTTTAATTCATGGTTCAATTGAGAGGTAGGTAAGAAGTAGTGTTTTACGGTAAGCTTTGAGGCAGGGATTGGCTCTAAATTGGGGATAAAGTTAGGGTTAGAGTAAGGGCTGTGGTTAGGATTAGGTTTACAGTTATGTTAAGGGTTATGATTTAAGTTAAGTTTAAGGAGAGGTTTTGAGTTTGGTATGAGAGTAGGGTTAGTTTTGTGTTTCCATTTAGGGGCAGGATTACACTTAGGATTCCGTTCTGAGTAAGCTTCAAGTTAGGGTTAGTGTTAGAATGAGTTTAGGTTCAGAATTGATTTTGTGATGATGGTTAATGTTAGTGTAGGATAAGAATGAATTGTGAGATGAGGATGAAAATTTAAAATGAAATTTTTTTGACTTAGGTTTAGGTTTGAGGTTAGGTTTTTAATTAAGTATAAGGATAGTGTTAGGTTCATTTTATAGTCTAGGTTTAGGGTTAAGGCTGAGTTTATGATTAGAGTTATGGATAGGGTTCTTGTTATGTTTCCATTTAAGGTTTGTGTTGATTGTATGATTAAAGTTAAGGTTACAGTTAAGGTTAGGCTTACCATTTTTTTATGGTTTACTTTGAAATTGGGATTAGGTTTAGTGTTCTTTGTAAGTTATATGCTGGGTTTATGGTTGGTGCACGATGTAGTGAAGGGGTAGGGTGAGGGTTAGAGTGAGGTTTGAAGTTCGATTTTGGGTTAAAATTAGTTTTAAGTTTCAGGTGTATGTTTAGGTTTAGAACTCCAGTTAGGCTTAGGTTAAGGGTACGTGTGAAACTTTCTGTTAGGATTGTGATTAGAAATAAGGTTAGTTGTGAGGTTAAGTTTACGATCAGGTGCTGGTTAGGGTGAGGGCCAAGATGATGTTGTCGCCACGGGTTAGGTTTAGGGTAACACTAAGGGATTTTGGTTATGTTCATGATTCATGTTCCAAGTAGATTTAGTTTTACGTTCAGGGTTAGGTTTGCTTTGAGTCAAGGGTTAGGGTGTAAATTGGGATTGAGTTCATGGATAAGGTTCAAGAATAGGCCAGGTGTAGGGTTAGACTTAAGGCTAGGAATAAGGTTAAGATTCCATTATTAGTTCCATGGAAAGTTAGGGTCAGGTTTGGGTTTAGGGTTCACTTGTGTGTATGTTTAAGGTTAGGTTCGTCCTTGAGTTAGGTATTGTGTTTGTGATAGTTATTATACTTATTCCTTTTTTTATTTTAATTTTTGCCACCACATTGGCCTTTGAGATTATCAAAAGTGGTTTTCAACTTTCCATTTAACTAGAAGCGGCAATGGGACCTGAACTCACATAGTGTATTCAAATGCTCATCATAGATCTCACTACTCAGGCTTCTCTCAGGATTTCAAGAATAACTTCTGAAATCTCCAAGCTCTTTTCAGTTATCAAATTGAGACGATGACTTCCCACCAAGATACCAAACACAAGTGCCAGCCACTTCCTTCCTTCCTCCCCGACCACAAAGGACAGTCACTATGAAATGCATAATAATGTGCATTAATCTGTTTTTCCCATTATCTCAAGTTTCCATTCTTTATTTTAGATGTGTAAGAGTATTTCTGAAATACGTATTATAATACTGAGTTGAATGCAAAACATAAATAAAAAAAATACCAGAGGCTTCTATTTTAAATATTCTAGAAGGCATGCATGCATAATCATTCTAGTATTATGAAACAGTCAATTGTATAACCCCCTGCCACCTCACTTCTTCACTTAGGAAAAGAGTTCAGTGGTAGCAGTACAGTTAAAGAAGGGGATGCCCCTGTGAAATGTACGCTCACCTATCTCACAGAACATAAACAGAGTTGAGTTCATGTTATACACCTCTAAAATTCTTCGGAAAGAGAACAGCTGCCTGTTCATCATGTATTATGGTCCCAGCCACACAACCACTAAGTATAGGGTAAAACAGACAAAAGTACGTATGTAATGGACCAGAACAAACCACCCTTTTACTCTGGTTTATCGAGGATCAAGGAATGCCTTGAAATAGGTATGAAGTGATGCATCAAACTTATCCATTTGAAAACCTCATAACCCTGGAGAGAGCAGAGGCTTGGAGAAGTGGTTTAGTGCCAACAGGAGTGCCCTTGTGCCACCGGATCCCAGGCTGATGCAGGCACTTGCAGGTCGCACCCACCCTCCGCGATGGAAAGAGGAAGGTGCCAGGGACCTATAATCAGAACATTCGCTGACCGCGACGTCACAGTTACAGGGCCAGCCAATTGGGGCCCCGAGGTTGTATCAAGCTCTATGATGTCTTGCGGCCCCAGAGCCAATCAGGAGACAATAGAACTGTCATGATTGTGAGTTCCATAATGCGATGAAGTGGGGAGCTGAGACCCTGGGTGAGGTATAGATGTAAGTTTACAACTTGTGTTAAGGATGAGATTCTGCACAGCTTCAGCTTTGTTGTTAGCCTTAGAGTGAGATTTGAGGTTAGAGAATTTGTTGAAATTGTGGTTAGTTTTCAGGGTATGCAAAGGTGGGGGTGAGAGGTATGTGTACTATTGTGGTTATGATTAGTGTAAGGATCCATCTTTGAGTTAGGCTATGTGTTAGGTTTCAGGATAGATTCAGGGCTAGAGTTTGAATTGGGTTAGAAGAAGTTTTGAGGTTATGGTATTAAGTACATTGAAATGAGAACTCTGGTTAGAAGGGCTATTGATTGATTGAGGTAAAGTTTGAGGGTAGAGTTAGGTTTTTTGTTAGGCATATCCTATGGGTTAGGGTTTAGGTGAGTTAATGATTAGGGGTAGTTATATACTTAGGCTTCGAGTTACCTTTGAGGTTGGATTTAGGATTTAAGATAGGGTAGGAGAAGGGCCGGTTTAATAATGCGGTGCAGATTTCAGTTTATGATTCTGTTTTTAGGATTAGGGTGACATATAGCTTGGAGTTCAGGGTTGCTTTTCCATTCGAGTTGTGGTTGGGTTTCCAGTAAAAGCGAGTATGGGTTACTTTCAGGCATAGTGTTATAGGAAGGCTCAGGTTTTCCTCTAGGGCTTGGTTTAGCGTTAAATTTCAGTTTAGGATTATTTCTTGAGTATATTATGAAATTTAGAGTTAGGGTTCAGTTTATACTAAAGCTGAGGGTTCTGTTTAAAATTCGGTTTGGAGTTGGTGTTGGATTAGGTTTGGGGTTTCTTTGTTATTTATGCCTAATTTTGGTTTGGGTTTTTTTTTTATGTATTAAATCAATTACAGTGACATTGATTAGTAACATTACATTATCAGTGTGCCTTTCTATAATATATAATACATATTCATATATTGCATTGTGCGTTCAGCACCCAGAGTCACTTCTTCCTTCCCCCTATATTTGACCCACCCCTTTCCTCTTCTACCACCTCTCTTTTTCCTTACTTTCTTGTAACCACTAGTGTGTTGTCTGTATTTATGAGTTTTTGGATTTTTCTTAGTTGCTTTCATTTTTACATCCCAAGTATGAGTGAAGTTCTATGGTTCCGAGCTATTTCTATTTGATTTATATTCCTTATCATGGTAATCTCCACACCCATCCATGTTTTCACAATCGGCAGTATTTCATCTTTACTTCTGGGCGAGTAGTGTTTCACTGGGTATTTGTACCACATCTCCTGCATCCAATCACTTGTTCGAGGACATGTTGGTTGTTGACATTTCTTGTCCACCACAACTTGTATTGCAAGGATCACAGGGGTACCTATATCTCTATGAGTACATGTTTTCAGAATTGGAGTGTGGATACCCAGAGAAGGGATTGCTTGGTTGTATGGTATATTTATTCTTAATATTCTGGGGATTCACTGTACTGTTTTTCATAGTTGCTGCCAATTGAGATGCCCACCTGCAGCTTATGAGAGTTCTTCATTCCCACAGCCTCTCCAACACGCATTATTACTTGTCTTGTGGATCATAACCTTTCTATTAATATCAGGTATGATGTGGTAGTTCATGACATTTCTCTAATAGCCAGTGTACTTAAACATTTTGTATGTATTTCTTGGGTGTTTGATTAATCTGTCTTCTTGGGGAAAGTGTCTGTCCAAGTCGTCTGCCCATGTGTTCATCGGATTGATTGTTTGTCTGGTGTTGAGTTCTAGGAGTACTTTATATAGTTTAGATTTTAACCCCTTTTAGGTCATTGCTTGCAAATGGCTTTTCCCACTCTGTCCATAGCCTTTTTCTTTCTTGATGGTTTCTTTGGCTTTGGCTGTGCAGAAGCTTTTACGTTTGGTACAGTCCCATTCATTTCTTTTGAGTTTTACTTCCCTTGCCTTTGATTTAACATTCATAAAACTCTTTCTGAAGCAAGATCTACAGGTTTGGGACCTACGCTTTCTTCTTTGCAATTTATCATTATTTGGAGTATGTTTAGGTCTTTGGTCCAGTTTTAGTTAATTTTGGTATATGTTGAAAACTGTCAGTCTAGTGTCATTATATTGCATGTGATATTCTCTATGCCCTAGCACTATTTATGGAAAATGGATTCTTTGCTTCATGTTATATTTTTGGCTTTCCATAAAAAAACCTTCTCCACATATATATGTTGGATCACTTCTGGGTTTTCAGTTCTTCTTCATTGGTGTGTGTGTGCCTATTTTTTTGCAAAAACCCTGCTGCTTATATTTTTGTCTTTGTGTGTTATAGATTGAAGTCAAAGAGTGTGAAACCTTCACCATTACTCTTTTTTTCCTTCGGATGCCTGGGGTTATTCGGGGGTCTCTTTAGATTCCATACAAATCTGTTGATGTTTTTCTTGAAATTTTTCGAAAAACTGTCATTGGAACTTTGATCGGAATGGCATTAAATCTGTTCATGGCTTTGTGTAACATCACCATTTCAATGAGATTCATTCATCACATTTATGAACATAAAATCTCTGCATTTGTTTGTGCCTTCTTCTATTTCTTTTTTTATTCAGCCTTTATTAATTGATTGATTAATTAATAAATCAATTTATTTGTTTCTCTTCATTTTTATTGTTAGACTTATGGGTGTGACATCTGTTAGCAAGTATTTCATAGTTTTCAAGCATACAATTCTACTGTGCATTGTCAACTGGATGTATAATCAGTTCAACACCTAATGTGACGTATCTTTACATCACCTTATATTTAGCTTCGCCCCCTCCTCTCCCAGGCCCTCCCTTTTCTCCCCTCCCTAACCCACTCATCCCCAAATAAACATTAAATTATTGATTGTGTTCATGGGTTATTCATTTGTTCATTTATTTTTTTTGCTTTCAGTTTTATATTCTGCATATGAGTGAAGTCATACAGTTCTTTGATTTTTCTCTGTGGATTATTTCCCTAAACATGATGATCTCCAGGTCCATCCGTGTTGTTGCAAATGGCAATATTTCATCTTTTCTTATAGCTGAGTAATATTCCATCAAAAATTTACTCAAAATAGATTAAAGACCTTCATATAAGACCTGTAACAATAAACTTTATAGAAGAAGACATTGGTACTTAACTCATAGACCTAGGACTCAAGGAAGACTTCATGAACCGGAGATCAAAGGCAAGGGAAGTATAAGCAAAAATAAATAAATGGGACTATATCAAATTACAAAGATTCTGCAAAGCAAAAGAAACCTTCAATTTCTTTTAACATCTTGTGTTTGTCAGAGTATACGTCCTTCAGCCCCTGTGTTAAGTTTCTTCTCAGCATTGAGGTTAGGGTTAACATACAAATTAGGGTTTCTGTTGGACTGAGCTTTAGGGTTATTGCTCTTTTTAGGTCGGTGGTATCAGTTAGAGTCAGAGTTATAATTAAGGTTAGGGTTAGCGTTCAGTTGGTCATTAGAATTAGGGTTAAGATTAGGGTTATATTGACTTTTGAAGTTCGGATTTCACTTTCAATTACTGTTATGATTAGGCTTAGTGTTATTTCTAGAATTTGGTTTAAGGGAAAACACGGGTTATGTAATGGGTTAGTTTAGGTATGTGCTTAGTATCTGATGAGGTTAGAAACCACGTTAGGTTCAGGTAACTAGCTATGGTTAGCATTAGGTTTAGGGTTAGGGTTAGGGTTAGAGTTATGTTGGAGTTTATTTTTTTAGTTTTTAATTAGAGGTGGGGTAGGTTTAAGACTAAGATAGGGGATGTAGGGAAGCCTAGCTTTAGCTTTAGGTAGACGTTATGGTTTAGATTTTGAGTTAGGCTGAAGGTTAAAGAAAAGGTTAGGTTTGATTTTATTATTAGGGATAGCAGTAGAACAAAAGGTCCGATTGTGTTTAAGGTTAGATTTTGTGTTTAATTTTAGGTCTTTTTGTTTTATTCATGGTTCAATTGAGAGGTAGGTAAGAAGTAGCATTTTACGGTAAGCTTTGAGGCAGGGATTGACTCTAAATTGGGGATAAAGTTAGGGTTAGAGTAAAGGCTGTGGTTAGGGTTAGGTTTACAGTTATGTTAAGGGTTATGTTTTAAGTTAAGTTTAAGGAGAGGTTTTGAGTTTGGTATGAGAGTAGGGTTAGTTTTGTGTTTCCATTTAGGGGCAGGATTACTCTTAGGATTACGTTTTGAGTAAGCTTCAAGTTAGGGTAAGTGTTAGAATGAGTTTAGGTTCAGAATTGATTTTGTGATGATGGTTAATGTTAGTGTAGGATAAGAATGAATTGTGAGATGAGGATGAAAATTTAAAATGAAATTTTTTTGACTTAGGTTTAGGTTTGAGGTTAGGTTTTTAATTAAGTATAAGGATAGTGTTAGGTTCATTTTATAGTCTAGGTTTAGGGTTAAGGCTGAGTTTATGATTAGAGTTATGGATAGGGTTCTGGTTATGTTTCCATTTAAGGTTTGTGTTGATTGTATGATTAAAGTTAAGGTTACAGTTAAGGTTAGGCTTACCATTGTTTTATGGTTTACTTTGAAATTGGGATTAGGTTTAGTGTTCTTTGTAAGTTATATGCTGGGGTTATGGTTGGTGCACGATGTAGGGAAGGGGTAGGATGAGTGTTAGAGTGAGGTTTGAAGTTCGATTTTGGCTTAAAATTAGTTTTACGTTTCAGGTGTATGTTTAGGTTTAGAACTCCAGTTAGGCTTAGGTTTAGAGTACGTGTGAAACTTTCTGTTAGGATTGTGATTAGAGATAAGGTTAGTTGTGAGGTTAAGTTTACGATCAGGTGCTGGTTAGGGTGAGGGCCAAGATAATGTTGACGCCACGGGTTAGGTTTAGGGTAACACTAAGGGATTTTGGTTATGTTCATGATTCATGTTCCAAGTAGATTTAGTTTTACGTTTAGGGTTTGGTTTGCTTTGAGTCAAGGGTTAGGGTGTAAATTGGGATTGAGTTCATGGATAAGGTTCAAGAATAGGCCAGGTGTAATGTTAGACTTAGGGCTAGGAATAAGTTTAAGATTCCATTATTAGTTCCATTGAAAGTTAGGGTCAGGTTTGGGTTTAGGGGTCACTTGTGTGTAAGTTTAAGGTTAGATTCATCCTTGAGTTAGTTATTGTGTTTGGGAAAATTATAATACTTATTCCTTTTTTTATTTTACTTTGTACCACCACATTGGCCTTTGAGATCATCAAAAGTGGTTTTCAACTTTCCATTTACCTAGAAGCGGCAATGGGACCTGAACTCACATAGTCTATTCAAATGCTCATCATAGATCTCACTACTCAGGCTTCTCTCAGGTTTTTAAGAATAACTTCTCAAATCTCAAAGCTCTTACAGTTATCAGATCAAGATTGAGACGATGACTTCCCACCAAGATACCAAACACAAGTGTCAGCGACTTCCTTCCTTCCTCCCCGACCACAAAGGACAATCACCTATGAAATTCATAATAATGTGCATGAATCAGTTTTTCCCATGATCTCAAGTTTCCATTCTGTATTTTAGTTGTGTTAGAGTATTTCTGAAATACTTACTATAATTTTGAGTTGAATGCAAAACATAAATAAAAAAATACAATACGATTCTATTTTAAATATTCTAGAAGATATGCACGCACAATCACTCTAGTATTTTGAACAGTCAATTGTATAACCCCCTGCTGCCTCCCTTCTTCACTTAGGAAAAGAGTTCAGTGGTATGAGTACAGTTAAAGACGGGGTGCCCCTGCTAAATGTACACTCACCTATCTCACAGAACATAAACAGAGTTGAGTTCATGTTATACACCACTAAAATTCCTCGGTAAGAGAACGGATGTCTGTTCATCATGTATTATGGTCCCAGCCACACAACCACTAAGTATAGGGTAAAACAGACAAAAGTACGTATGTAATGGACCAAAACAAACCACACTTTTACTCTGGTTTATCGGGGATCAAGGAATGCTTTGAAATAGGTTTGAAGTGATGCATCAAACTTATCCATTTGAAAACCTCATATTCCTGGAGAGAGCAGAGGCTTGGAGAAGTGGTTTGGTGCCAACAGGAGCTCCCTTGAGGCACTGGATGCCAGGCTGATGCAGGCACTTGCAGGTCGCACCCACCCTCCGCGATGGAAAGAGGAAGGCGCCAGGGACCTATAATCAGAACATTGGCTGACCGCGATGTCACAGTTGCAGGGCCAGCCAATTGGGGCCCCGAGGTTGTATAAAGCGCTATGATGTCTTACGGCCCCAGAGCCAATCAGGAGACAATAGAACTGTCATGATTGTGAGTTCCATAATGCGATGAAGTGGGGAGCTGAGACCCTGGGAGAGGTATAGATGTAAGTTTACGACTTGTGTTAAGGATGAGATTCTGAGCAGCTTCAGCTTTGTTGTTAGCCTTAGAGTGAGATTTGAGGTTAGAGAATTTGTTGAAATTGTGGTCAGTTTTCAGGGTATGCAAAGATGGGGGTGAGAGTTATGTGTACTATTGTGTTTATGATTAGTGTATGGATCCATCTTTGAGTTAGGCTATGTGTTAGGTTTCAGGATAGATTCAGGGCTAGAGTTTGAATTGGGTTAGAAGAAGGTTTGAGGTTATGGTATTAGGAACATTGAAATGAGAACTCTGGTTAGAAGGACTATTGATAGAGCGAGGTAAAGATTGAGTGTAGAGTTAGGTTTTTTGTTAGGCATATCCTATGGGTTAGGGTTTGGGTGAGTTAATGATTAGGGGTAGTTATATACTTAGGCTTCGAGTTACCTTTGAGGTTGGATTTAGGATTTAAGATAGGGTAGGAGAAGGGCCGGTTTAATGATGTGGTGCAGATTTCAGTTTATGATTTGGTTTTTAGGATTATGGTGAGATTAAGCTTGGAGGTCAGTGTTGGTTTTCTATTCGAGTTGGGGTTGGGTTTCCAGTAAAAGCGAGTATGGGTTACTTTCAGGCCTAGTGTTATAGGAAGGCTCAGGTTTTCCTCTAGGGCTCGGTTTAGCGTTAGATTTCAGTTTAGGATTATTTCTTGAGTATATTATGAAATTTAGAGTTAGGGTTCAGTTTATAGTAAAGCTGAGGGTTCTGTTTAAAATTCAGTTTGGAGTTGGTGTTGGATTAGTTTTGGGGTTTCTTTGTTTATTCCTGGTTTTGGTTTGGGTTATTTTTTTATGTATTAATTACGGTGACATTGATTAGTAACATTATATTTCCTGTGTGCATTTCTATAATATATAATTCATATTCATATATTGCATTGTGCATTCAGCACCCAGAAGTCACTTCTTCCTTCCCCCTATATTTGACCCAGCCCTTTCCTCTTCTACCACCTCTGTTTTTCCTAACTTTCCTGTAACCACTAATGTGTTGTCTGTATTTATGAGTTTTTGGATTTTTCTTAGTTGCTTTAATTTTTACATCCCAAGTATGAGTGAAGTTTTATGGTTCCAAGGTATTTCTATTTGATTTATTTCCCTTAGCATGGTAATCTCCAGACCCATCCATGTTGTCACCATCGGCAGTATTTTATCTTTATTTCTGGGCGAGTAGTGTTTCACTGGGTATTTCTTCCACATCTCCTGCATCCAATCACTTGTTCGAGGACATGTTGGTTGTTGACATTTCTTGTCCACCACAACTTGTATTGCAAGGAACACAGGGGTACCTATATCTCTATGAGTACATGTTTTCAGAATTGGAGTGTGGATACCCAGAGAAGGGATTGCTTGGTTGTATGGTATATTTATTCTTAATATTCTGGGGATCCACTGTACTGTTTTTCATAGTTGCTGCCAATTGACATGCCCACCTGCAGCTTATGAGAGTTCTTTATTCCCACAGCCTCTCCAACACGCATTATTACTTGTCTTGTGGATCATAACCTTTCTATTAATAACAGGTATGAAGTGGTAGTTCATGGCATTTCTCTAATAGCCAGTGTACTTAAACTTTTTGTATGTATTTCTTGGGTGTTTGATTAATCTGTCTTCTTGGGGGAAGTGTCTGTCCAACTCTTCTGCCCATGTGTTCATCGGATTGATTGTTTGTCTGGTGTTGAGTTCTAGGAGTACTTTATATAGTTCAGATTTTAACCCCTTTTAGGTCATTGCTTGCAAATGGCTTTTCCCACTCTGTCCGTAGCCTTTTTCTTTCTTGATGGTTTCTTTGGCTGTGCAGAAGCTTTTACGTTTGGTACAGTCCCATTCATTTCTTTTGAGTTTTACTTCCCTTGCCTTTGATTTAACATTCATAAAACTCTTTCTGAAGCAAGATCTACAGGTTTGGGACCTACACATTCTTCTATGCAATTTATCATTATTGGGAGTATGTTTAGGTCTTTGGTCCAGTTTTAGTTAATTTTGGTATATGTTGAAAACTGTCAGTCTAGTTTCATTGTATTGCATGTGATATTCTCTATGCCCTAGTACTATTTATGGAAAATGGATTCTTTGCTTCATGTTATATTTTTGGCTTTCCATAAAAAATCATCTCCACATATATATGTTGGATTACTTTTGGGTTTTCAGTTCTTCTTCATTGGTGTGTGTGTGTGTGCCTATTTTTTTGCAAAAACCCTGCTGCTTATATTATTGTCTTTGTGTGTTATAGATTGAAGTCAAAAGAGTGTGAAACCTTCACCATTACTCTTTTTTTCCTTCGGATGCCTGGGGTTACTCGGGGTCTCTTTAGTTTCCATACAAATCTGTTGATATTTTTCTTGAAATTTTTCGAAAAACTGTCATTGGAATTTTGATGGGGATGGCATTAAATCTGTTCATTACTTTCTGTAACATCACCATTTCAATGAGGTTCATTCGTCACATTTATGAACATAAAATCTCTGCATTTCTTTGTGCCTTCTTCAAATTCTTTTCTTTATTCAGCCTATATTAATTGATTAATTAATTAATTAATTTATTTATTTATTTCCCTTCATATTTATTGTTAGACTTATGGGTGTGACATCTGTTAGCAAGGATTTCATAGGTTTCAGGCATACTATTTTACTGTGCATTGTCAACTTGATGTATATTCAGTTCACCACCTAATGCAACGTCTCTTTTTTATTTTTTTAAATTCATTTTTATTGTTAGACTTATTGGGGTGACATCTGTTAGCAAGGATTACATAGGTTTCAGGCATAAAATTCTACAGTGCATTGACAGCTTGTGGTATAATAAGTTCACCACCTAATGTGACTTCTCTTTCCATGACCTTATATTTAGCGTCCCCCCTCCTCTCCCAACCCCTCTCCTTTCTCCCCTCCCTAACCCATTCGTCCCCAAATAAACATTAAATTATCAATTGTGTCCATGGGTTATTTGTTTGTTCATTTCTTTTTTTCTTTGCGTTCAGTTTTATATTCCGCATATGAGTGAAATCATGCAGTTATTTGTTTTCTCTGTCTGTCTTATTTCACTTAGCATGTTGATCTCCAGGTTCATCCATTTTGTTGCAAATGGCAATATTTCATCTTTTCTTACAGCTGAGTAATATTCCATTGTGTATATGTACCACAGCTTCTTTATCCAGTCATCTGTCGGAGGGACCTTTGGTTGTTTCCATGTTTTGGCCACTGTGAACAGTGTTGCAATGAACATTGGGGTACATAAGTCTTTGCGGACAAAGGTTTTCAAGTTCTTTGGGTAGATCCCCAGAAGGGGGATTGCTGGGTCAAATGGTATCTCCATTCCCAATTTTCTGAAGAACCTCCACACTGCCTTCCACAGTGGCTGTACGAGTTTGCACTCCCACCAGCAGTGTACCAGAGTTCCTTTTTCTCCACATCCTCTCCAGCACTTGTTATTCCTTGTCTTGTTGATAATAGCCATTATCACAGGTGTGAGGTGGTATCTCATTGTGGTTTTGATTTGCATTTCCCTGATAGCTAATGAGGATGAGCACTTTTTCATATGTCTGTTGGCCATTTGTATTTCCTCATGCGAGAAGTGTCTGTTTAGTTCTTCTGTCCACTTTTTAATTGGGTTGTATGATTTTTGTTGTTAAGTCTTATTAGTTCTTTACATATTTTAGATATTAGACCCTTATCTGATGCATAATTGGCAAATATTTTCTCCCATTCAGTTGGCTGTCTCTTTGCCTTGTTGATGGTTTCTTTTGCTGTGCAGAAGCTTTTTAGTTTAATATAATCCCATTCATTTATTTTTGCTTTTACTTCCCTTGCCTTTGAGGTCAGGTTCATGAAGTCTTCCTTGAGTCCTAGGTCTATAAGTTTACTACCTATGTCTTCTTCTATACAGTTTATTGTTGCAGGTCTTATATGAAGGTCTTTAATCCATTTTGGGTCAATTTTTGTATATGGAGAGAGTTCATAGATCAGGTTCATTCTTTTGCATATGTTTTTCAAGTTTTCCCAGCACCACCTACTAAAGAGGCTGTCTTTATCCCATTGTATGTTTTTTGCTCCTTTATTGAAAATTATTTGTCCATATATTTGTGGGTTTATTTCTGGGTTTTCAGTTCTATTCCATTGGTCTCTATTTCTGTTCTTCTGCCAGTACCAAGCTGTTTTGACTATTGATGCTTTGTAATATAAATAGAAGTCAGGAAGTGTAATGCCACCAGCCTTCTTCTTTTTATGTAGTTTTGCTTTGGCAATACGAGGTCTTTTATGGTTCCATATAAATCTAATAATTCTTTTATCTATTTCACGAAAATATGATTGTGGGATTTTATTTGAATTGCATTAAATCTGTAGATTGCTTTGGGCAGAATAGCCATTTTAACAATATTAAGTCTTCCTATCCATGAACAGGGGATATTTTTCCACCTCTTAAAGTCTGTTTCAATTTCTTTCAAAAGTGTCTTATAGTTCTCTGTGTATAAGTCTGTCACGTTCTTTGTTAATTTAATTCCCAAGTATTTCATTCTTTTTGTTGTGATAG